>PISX010006973.1:0-31385 GCA_004024625.1 Mellivora capensis | reverse complement strand
GCTGACTCCTTCAACAGCTGACTTTAGTAAATTCAATAAAAACAAAAACCATGTAACCACTCATTAGAAACCTACAGACCCAGCTAAACTATTAGTACATTAAGTCCTATACATCTAGAATATAGCTCTAAATGACGACCTGTGGGGCGCCCTAGGTGGCTCAGTGGGTTAAGGCCTCTGCCTTCGGCTCAGGTCATGATCTCAGGGTCCTGGGATCGAGGCCCGCATCGGGCTCTCTGCTCAGCAGGGAGCCTGCTTCCTCCTCTCTGCCTGCTTCTGTGATTTCCGTCTGTCAAATAAACAATCTTAAAAAAAAAATGATGACCTGTAGTCTAAGTCCGTATCTGTAGGAGTGAATGTACTTAACCTCTGTTATGGTGGCCATTATGTTTGTCAGACTCTTCCCACCTTCTAATTACCCTGGACACCAGCGGTTTTCTCCTCTGGGGTCCCCAGGTTTTCAAAAGGCTTGACAAATTGCCTTTTAATTTGCCTTATAATGAAACAGATCTGATTATCTGTGTTATTTGTTTTGTAGCTTCAACACTGATCCCACCTGTAACCAAAAACCTAGAGTAATGCAAAGTCATACAAAGTCTAGATCTTTTAAACAAAGACCGAGTCCTACATACAGGCTGTAGTATTCTACCGGTGCAGAAGTAATCAAGGCAAAGAAGCATCAGGCTTAGGCACTTCATAGCCGAAGTCCTTTCCCCATCAATGGTTGCTTCCTATTTGGATCACATGTGAACCCCTGGATATGTTCGTTCAGGTGGTAGGACCACCGGGTACAAAGCTTTGTCAGTATCTGGGTCCAGTCATCAGTCAGGGCCTAAGTGGCATATGCCAGCCACTCATTCCTCCGAGTTGAAGTTTTCCGGCCAAAAGCAAAGAAAGGCATGTTTTAGTCAACGGAGTTTAATGCTACTAAGCTTTCTCAGATAACTCATGGATAAAACCCCTAATTTGTGGGCCTTTGAGCCAAGAAAGGGGAACACTCTCTCTGCGTATCAGCTGCAGTTCACTGAAATTCACCTGCCCTTAACAGAGCTAAGATAGTTAAGGTAAGGTTCTTCCGTCATTTATAGACACTCTCAGATCTTAATCTGAAAGTTTCTAAAATTCTCAACAAAGTTTTAAGCAGCAATATGCATTTCAGTAACATTTGAGCCTTTAAATCCTTTTACTAGGTATCTGACTACTTGAAGATAGAGAATAAAAATATACGATGGATTAGTGATTTTCCAATTATGCTGTTATTTTTATACAACCCAACTGTGTAATTCAAGACTTGGAAGTTTTTGGCATTAATTGACTTGTGCATCAAATTCACAAGAATATAAATTCCCACTTCTCTGTCCTAGGAGGAAACCTACTGCCAAGAAATGTTCCAGCTCTCTTTAGCAAGTAGCATGTTAGGAGGAAAAAAAACAAATGTGGAGCCTTTTAGATACAAAAAATACGTACTTAGACTGTTATATGGCCTCCCCTTTAATAAAAACTCAGGCTAATCTAAATGCATGCAATGCTCTCAACATTTGCAGAATTCAAGTCTCCAAACATGCCAAACATTTTTTGCAGAGATCAGACGCAGGATTTTGTTTGGATTTCGTAACACCTGGATAAGGTTATAACCGTTTCCTTCATATTGTGAATGTACCGGTTTCAAAGTTCAAGTTCTGCAGGAACTTTTTAAATAGGAATTCAGATCTGCAGCTATGAACAAGTTTCAGTAACAAAATGCGACAAGTACACACAGTATTGATCAGCTACCAGTGACTTTTTACAGAAGAGTCGGAACAGGAATACCCTTAGTCTAACCATATACACTTTAGTACACCAAAAATAAGCTTAAATTCTGCATGAATGATCAACGTGATGACTGGATGATGTTCAGAAGCATGCTATAGGACCCCAGAGAACATAGGTCAATACTTACACTTAGTTAAGGACTACTGAAGTTGAAAGCTGCTTGACCTATGGAGTGGAGAAGCAACAGGTGACAGCAACAGAAGCAGCAGTGAGGAAGTACTTAGCTAGGAGTGGGATGGAAGGTGCACAAGAACTCCATGGGGTACCCACAGCTGACCTGACCCTCAATTGGTCTGAAATTAGGAAATGGTGCTTGGATATACTGCTCTCCTGCAAAATGAGGAGTCTGCCTACAGGATACATCTTTTCCAGCTCCAGCCTTGTGACTGAATTACCTACAGGGTTAGGTTCTGGAAGGATCTGTGTAATTAGACCACAGCTGCAGAGAATCATAAGTACTCCCAGAGAATGAAAGCTTCAAAACCGCTTCTTAGTTTAGGTGTGTTTTTAAAGGTTGAATAAATGAGGGTGGCGGGAAGACTGTTTAGTGAAAGCTACAGCAGTGTTTCAGAAGGCAATTCACAAGCTCTCCAAATGTAAGAGATTCCTCAGATGCTTAATACTTCAGAAAACACCTGTGCAGCTAGATATGCCTTGGGCAAATTACAAGCTCTCTGGGTCCCCACGTATTGTCCAACTAAGGAGATGGTTATATTTTTCCTGAACATTTCGGTTCAGCATTCTATTAGGTTTCCTAGACATGTTTTATTTGGAACACTTACCCGATTAGGGCAATTTGAGTCATGACTTTCATCTGTTACAATACACTAGACCCGTGGAAACTGTTTTTAAAACTGAAGTTGGCAGACATTACACCTGAAATTCCTTACCACTTTGGGATTAAAAAAGGGGGAAAAAAAAAAAAGCCCGCATTCTTTACTAAGGGGCAATGCGCCAATCCTTTGTTTTTCATCAATAGTGCGTTTCATTAGGCCGACTCAGACCGGAAACTACTCACCTACAGCAACTCTACAAAACTGCGTACCTTCTCCAGGGTTTGGATTTGAAGTCCTAGTTTTACAGCGGTATATAGGAAGCTTAACTTTATTATTCACGAGGAAAATACCCCTTTGCCTTAGTGAAGACTTCAACAGAAGTGTCCAGATTTCACCTATTTCGCCTAACTACACAACCATTTACACCCAGAGCGAAGCCCAGCTCCAGCTGAAGTAGGTGGACAGGAATGCACCATGGCCGTTAGAAATTAAAGTTTATGGGAGTTGCATACTAACCTGGCGGGAGGGAAGCCCCACCGGGTGCAGCCACCGCACGGCCGGCGCTAGCGGCGAGTCTCACTCCTGCCAAGCCGACAGCTTCTCCCGACGGGAAAGGGGGCTGGGGGAGGACGCGTCCTCTGCAGCCCGAAACCCAGCCGGCCAAAGCACCGTCTCCCCCCGCCCCCGAAAATTCCCTTGAAGCTCAAAGACCAACAAAACTAGTACCCGCGTTGAACAGGGCAGAGGGCAAGCGACCCGGAGCTCTCCGGGGAGAAAACTCCGAAGAGGAAGAAGTGGCGGCCGGAGGCAGCTGGTCCTGCGTGCAACTCACCTTCTGCTGCCTCCGGGCCATGTCGGTGGGCTGCTTAGCGTTGAAGGGGTACGCGATGCACCTCACCACGAAGACGTAGAGCTGCAAGCGGATTCTCCGCTCCTGCTCCTCGTCCAGCTGCCTCTCGGGCTCATCTCGCCCCTCGCTGAGGACCGAGGGGCTGGGGCTCGCCGGTCTGGCCGCGCTGCCGCCGCCCGCGCGCCCCGGCGCGTCCCGCCGCCCTTCGCGAGCCGGGGCCGGCGGCGCTCGCTGCGAGCCGCCGGCCGCCACCAGCACATCGCGGCTCTCCTCTTCCAACCCTTCGTCCGACTCCTCTTCGCTGGAAGACGGGTCCAGCATGGTGCTCGGGGCGCCCCGCCGCTCGGCCCACGGCCCCCAGGCGCCTCACCCGCGGCAGCTACGCCTGCCGGTCGGCGGGAGCCGCGCGGCTCGCAGCAGCGGTCGCGGAACGAAAGGGAAACTGGCCGGAGCTTTCCGGACACGTCGAGTTGGAGACGGAATGTTTCCTACCACCAGGGCGAAAGGGGCGGGCAGGAGCCGGAGGAGAAGGGGGGGAGCCGCCGGGATTAAATAGGCGGAGTTAGCGTCGGAGGTGAACGTGAGCGCCTCGTGAATTCCTCTGCCCGCCCGGGGCCGGCCAACCCCGTGATCCTGCCGCGGCGGCGGGCAGAGGCGGGGCGGCCCGAGGGCCCCGGCGCAGGTGGGGAACCTGTGGCTCCCACAACAAGCAACACGTGGAATAAAATGTTGAGCGGGCGCGGGGTCGTAGAGTGCGCGTGCGCGCGCCGCGGCTGCTGCCTGGGCCCTGGTGCTGGGCGCGCAGTGTGCACAGGCGGGGAGCGGCTGCACGCGCGGGCTCTGAGTGCGCACACCCAGGGTTGCTTGCACTGCCTTGACCCCCACCCCACGTCCTTTTTCTCCCACCAGATTCCCGAGGGACGGGTGGACGGGGGCCGGACAGCTTCCCTCCACCCTCCGCCCCGCGCAGGTGAGGAGAGGGGCCAAAACGTCGTTCAGACCAGAACCTGATGCCCAGGCTTGAACCCCAGTGCGTAAAAGTGGGGCCTGAGCCGCTCGCCTCAAAATAACGTTGGGAAGAGACTTTGAAAAGTCTCTCGCTCTGCTCTGCTGCTGTTTGACGCTTTTGCTGTTAGTCCAAATTATAAAGTCAGAGGAACGTTCTTGACAAGGGGAAAAAAATTAAACCACGCCAGGCTTCCTTTTTAAATTGTTTTTATTCCCGCAGACGCATCAACAAGATAGATTTTGTACTTGCGAAATGGCACTCAGGTTCAGCTCACACATAACTGGATTATAGTGGAGGTTGGGATGCGGTTGACTCAAAACAGGTTGTGCAGCAGCCGTAGACATATATCCAACAAATATCTGAGCCCGCGCCCGGTAACCAGTGCTCTTAGAATTTGGCCAAGCCTGCGGAGCCCACAGACCAACACTTGGTCGTTGTTGGTTCTGGCCTCAAGTGGGCGTCTTGAGGCTGCACCTGAAGCCTCTCTTATCTGCACCGATTTTTCGGTCCCACTGCCGGAACCACCCGGGAGTTTGTTCTGGTGATTCTGTTTCTGATGTACTTAATCCCGAGGACAGGGGGGAAAAGGAAATCTAGTGCATTCAACACAAGGTGCGGTGTGCTGTAGCCAAGCTGGCAGAAGGATTATGAAGCGAAGGGGAAATATCACCGGCCACGTGACGCTACCACCTCTGAGCTTGTCTACTCTGTGGCCAAAATGCGGTCTTTCAAGCCCCTTCCACCGTTAGGTACACAAGAGAGAGGCTTTCCTTCTGCATTTACTGACATTCTCCCTAGATGGGGGTAAAAAGCAAAGCAAAACAAACAAACAAAAAAATATTTACTCCTAGGGACTCTTGCCTATTTATCAATCCTTAATGGATGCCCACAGTGATAAAATGTTCATTGAGGGCATTACTACTGGAGGTTTTCCAGCTGCCGAGGAAGAGGAAATCTCAGAAACTGGTTTAAAGATAATGTTTTATGCTTGGCAAGGTGAATAATAAATGGCAAGCCTACCCATTTAAGTGATAGTATCTACTGCTCATATACATAGCAAATTACTTTAGAAAAGTTTTGTAAATGTGCCCATCTAATATGACCAAAGTAACCTTTAGTTAAAAGGGGATGATGAGGGACAGGTGGATGGCTCAGTCGGTTAAGCATCTGCCTTCGACTCCGGTCTTGATCCCAGGACCCTGGGATCGAGTCCTGCATCCGGCTCCTTGCTCCACCGGGGATCTGCTTCTTCCTCTGCCTGCTGCTCTCCCTGCTTGTGCTCTCTCTCTCTCCTCCCAACAAATATATAAATAAAATCTTAAAAAAAAAAATGATGATGACAGTTACCTTTTATGGGCTTTGTAGTCATGACCGCACTAAGGCCTTTATATACATAATGTCATTCATTTTTAGTTCTTTTATACAGATAAGGAACCTGAGACTTAGAGAATCCTCTTCCTACACAACTAACTGTTGGAACAAAGACTCAACATAGTGAGTCCTTTCTAGTTCCAAATAGTGGCTTTTTCTATTATAATCTGATTATAAATCAGTATATTAAACGTATTATTTTTTAAACTGATAACTAAATAAGAGTTTAATTCCTAGCAACATAAAAGTATAATTTAAATATAGCAGCTTTATTGCCCTGATTTTTCTTACCAAGAAAGGTATATTTTTGTTTCCTTTTTTGATTAGTTAATACTACGTGATGTGTTAGCTTATTATTCTCTTCCTACCAAAAATAGTTATCAAATTAAGGGTTCTTGAACCCTTGGGGGACCCCACTAGAAAATATCTAATAATTTTTAGAATAAGCTCTACAGTGTTTTCTCTATGAAGATGAAAATGGCTTAATGGGCATAATTAAAGAAATATCCAAAAGACAACAAAGGAATATTTAAGGATTTTGTTAATTAAACATACATTGCTTAAGAAACTAGCATGTGTTAAAACCATGCTAGGTATATTTAGAAGAACAACATATAGTCTTGGACCTTAAGTTTGTAGATTGAAGAATGACAAATGAAAAAATAACTTATTTTAGAAAACAGAAAACACATATTGATATTGCAATCTGATGCTTGTTCTAATAACCCCAAAGATATGGTAATAAAGAGAACTACCTCATACAGGACAGAGTAAGGGAAGGATGCTTGACATACGTCTTGAAATATGATTCAGAGCTACTGGGATGAGAGCACTGGAGGCAGAAGGAACCACATTTGTAAAGGGACAAAATTGCTTGCACATTTGGAAAATAGCAAGTAAACTGGCATGCCTGAAGTGAAGGATACATATGAAGATGGAGGTGAGCCTAGAGAACAGGCAGAGACAAATTCAGCATTGAGCAGGACAGTGGGCAGGCATCTTGGTCTTCTATGTCATGCTTTGGAATTTAAGCCATATCCTTAGGGAAATGGGGATATACATAAAGGGTTAAGTAAGGTACAACCTAAGGTGATCTGCAACTCGTAAGAGTCAGTCTGGAGCACGGTAAGGGCAGTGAAGACAGAAACAAAATACCAGTCAAGTTAGTAAGAAAATCTGGGGGAGAAACAATGAGGGCTAGAGTTTAAACAGGAGAGAAGGGGAAGAGGGAAGCTTAAGAGATAGACAAAAGAATTAACAGAATATGGATGGGAAGCTGAGGTAGAGAGTTAAGGAATGAACACGGTTCTCAGGTTGGGTAATTTGACTGGTAATAGAGGAAATATGGACTTCTACAAGACATATAGGTTTGGAGAAACATGAAGTTTTGAGGAGCCTATCACAAAGATCCTAGGCTCAGTTGGAGATGCAAAGCTGGTACTCAAACCTATTAGGGGATAAGGGAATTGTCAGTATATTAGTGCTAGTGGAAGCTGCAGATACAGATGATTAGGGCCAGAAATCATGTATTCAGAGTGAGAAGAAGGCCAAGGATGTGTCTCTGAGGAACCCTCCCTGCCTCGCCTCCAATTAAGGGATGGTTCAAGGAAAAGGAACCTGAAAAGATAACCTGATCATTAAAAATTAATTGTTCATGATTAATATTTTTAATTTTGTGCTTATAATTTCTACCTTAAATATTACCTTTTCAGGTCATTATAACATCTAATGATGCTCCCAGATAATTAAATAAATGATGACTGATTGGTTTGTACAATTTCATAAGACTATGGTTTGTACAATTTTGTAATATAAGACTATGGTTTATACGATTTCATAAATATACAAAATACATATGAACTTATTCAATGATTCATTTTTACTTTTTTCAAGGTGAATATAAAAACAAATTGAACTTTTACTGCTTTTTAATGAAACACCTCTAACGCTAGGGAAAGATGGATGCACAGTAATAAAATAGAATATAAAATGTGTTTTGGCAATGATATTTAAAGAAACAGGTGTGTGACCTGAATAGCTATAGGTGGTCTGTTTCCTGGTAGAGAATTGATTTGTGCATTTGACCTGAAAGGAAGATATTAACTCTTTCAAGTCACAGATGAAATCGTTCTTTCATTGAACAGACATTTTTATGGGTACCCACTCTAAGCTATGCACTATTCTGAGTAGATAAAAACAATAAAAGTCCCTGAGGCAACGCATATGAAACAGACATGAGCAAAATAAGAAATTATGGTAATATATGCTCTTGCAGTAATAATGAAAAAATTCACAAAATATCCCTTAACTGTTTTGGAATGGGGCAGTCTATTATTTTTTGTAGTCTAGTTATGGCTAAAATATTATAACAACAGAGAGAGGAATCTTTTTCAAGTCAAATAGAAAGACCAGTTTTACAAATATGCATGGGAAAACTGTCAACTCGCAAACCCAGCTAAGAAAAAGAATATGCATTTACAGAAGTCAGAGAAGAACAACAAATTTAAGGTTAGTATTTACATCTTATGAGGCAATAATCCTCCTGGCAACCTCATTTAAATCTGTTTCCTTTCTTTGCTCAGCTTTCCCTTTCTCTCCTCTCCAGTTAGAATTCAAGTCGTAGCAGAGAATTGTTCTAGGACTCCCCTTTTTACAGATAATGGGTAAAAAAATATGCAAATGAATAGCACAAATGGACCAGGAAATGAGTAGTTCACACTGATTGATACACTGACATATGCACACACACACACACACACACACACACACACACACAGACACAATATAGTCAAAGGATTATTTGTGAAGATTAAATAAGGTAATGCATGGAAAGTACTTTAAAAACTCTTTGATACAGAGCAAATGCTGAGTATTTTACTGTTATTAAAATTGGTTTATTGTTTTTGAAATTTTTTTCTTTTTTAAAAATATTTTATTTATTTATTTGACAGAGAAAGCAAGCACAAGCAAGGGGAGCCATAGGGAGAGGGAGAGGGAGAAGCAGGCTACTTGCAGAGCAGGGAACCCAATGCAGGGCTCATTTCTAGGACCCTGGGATCATGACCTGAGCCGAAGGCAGATGCTTAACAGACTGAGCCAGACAGGCACCCCAAAACTGCTTTTTTCTTTAGCTCACTGCTAACCATAGAACTATAGAAACAAACTGTAGATAGGATAGTAAATGATTCTATGCATTTTTATTGGGTTTTACATGACTTAGAATTTGTATTTCTAAATTATTTGTCTTGAAACAACCAGAATAAAGGAAATTCCAAATATGTGTTAAGGTTTTTTGTCTGTTTTCAGAAAGAGAGAGTGGGAGAGCAACCATGAGAGTGGGGAGGGGTAGAGGGAGGAGCAGACATCCTAGAGATCAGAGAGCCTGATGCAGTACTCTACCCCAGGACCCTGAGATCATGACCTGAGCCAAAGGTAGATGCTTAACCAACTGAGCCCTCATGTTAAGGTATTTTATTAAGATCTCAGAGATTTCATAACTATTATAAGAAGGTCTGACCCCACAAGAAGCAGTTACTTTCATTCTGTTCCTATTCAATCTGTGGGCATTCATTAATGATTGGTTACAGTTTTGTTCCTTAATTTTCCATTTTGTGAGAAATTTGGAGGAAGTAACAGAAATGAATTGGTTGTGAAGTACAGGGAGGGAAAAAGGTAGAAGCATATTGTGACCTATGTGCTCAAAATGTCATGAGAAAAGTCTTACATTAACTCAAGATATATAATGTATGTGGTGATTATGTTTTCCTAGAGAAGTGGGCATTTAGCCTAGAAGACATATTTGTGTTTTAAATGTTAAGAAAGACACAAACTGAGTTTTTTGTGGCAATGGATAAAATCTAGGAATTATGCTCACAAATGGATAAAGCAATAAGTAGAGGTTTTTTTCCCTCTAGCTTTCATAGTTTTTTTGAACTTATATTGACTTTGTTGCTAAATGCATTTTCTGCCAATCAATAATATTTATTGAGTGCCTATTCTATATTAAGCACTATACTAGGACACTGTAAAGATAGCTTTGCATTGATTGACTAGAAATACAGCCAATGTCTCACATAAGAGATGAAAATTCTACTACTGTAAAAAAAGAACTTACACCATTTCAATAATAATGCTCAAAATAAACCAAATTGAGATAGAGTTTTTATTAGAGACAATTATAAGTGACAGTCAAATTACATTAATGGGAAAAATAAAGATATTTTTACTAACTGCTATTACTCTGGCCTGTGGCAGAGATTAACAAACTTATTCTCGGGACCTATTTACACTCTTTTTATTTTATTTATGTTAGTCACCATACAGTACATCATTGGTTTTTGATGTAGTGTTCCATGATTCATTGTTTGTGTATAACACCCAGTGTTCCATGCAATATATGCCCTCCTTAACACCCATCACCGGACTAATCTATCCCCACTCCCTCCTGTCTAAAACCCTTGGTTTGTTTCCCAGAGTCCATAGTCTCTCAAGGTTCATCTCCCCCTTCAATTCCCCCCTTCATTTTCCCCTTCCTTCTCCTAATGGCCAGACCTATTTATACTTTTAAAAGTTGCTAAGGATCCCAAGACCTTTTGGTTATGTGGATTATATTTATTAGTATTTTTAATATTAGAAAAATAAAACTAAAAAAATTTAGAAATATTTCTTAATTCATTTAAACATAATAATAACAAACCTATTATATAACATAGGTTACATATTTTTATGAAAAATACTGTATTTCCAAAATAAAAAGCTGGGTGGAAAGAGTGACATCGTTTTATACATTACAAATCTTTTTAATGTCTGACTTAATAGAAATCATGTAGATTCTTGTATCTGCTTCTACATTCAACCTGTTGAAGTATATTATCTTGTTTGAAATAGATGAAGACAACACAATCTCACATAGATATGCAATTGACAAAGGAAGGAGTATTTTAATGACTTTTTTATGTAATTGTGGCTATTCTATTTTGATATTACCCCAAAACTCAACAAGCGGTTGTTTAAGATTAGTTGCAATGTGGAATCCAAAACCACATCATCAATAAACCTTTCTTTTTTTTTTCTTTTTTTTTAAAATTTATTTATTTGTCAGAGAGAGAGGGGGAGAGAGAGAGAGAGCAAGCATAGGCAGAGTGGCAGGCAGAGGCAGAGGGAGAAGCAGGTTCCCTGCTGAGCAAGGAGCCCGATGTGGGACTCGATCCCAGGACGCTGGGATCATGACCTGAGCCGAAGGCAGCTGCTTAACCAACTGAGCCACCCAGGTTTCCCTCAATAAACCTTTTTTACACTGGTTCACTGGATTTAGATTGTCCAAAAGTCGACACGTTTTCTTTAATTATATAGCACCTCTTAAAAATTACGTTCATCAATAACCAGCAATCTCAGCAAAAAAAGCCATTAAGTACCAGAAAACTACCAAGCTCACAACTGCAGACAGAAGTTTTCCAAATTCTATATTTTGCTTGAAAGCTTGCATTTTATCACTGGCAAAATACTGTCAGTTGTGACACGCTCCCTTCACTCACGTTTGAGCAAATGTCTGCCCAATTATCTAAGTATGAATAATTATAATTTGTTTGTCAAGTTGTTCTCTCCAGTAAAAAAATGTGTTCTAAGAAGAAGCAGCTAGTTCAGCTTGCAACTCAAACAGTCCCTTCTCCTCCGGATGACTTCATTAAGATGCAGAGTTACTTTTCAGTGTACCTCTCATTTCACGTCACAGAATATTTCCTTAAATGCATCCCCAGGGTTGAGATTTAACAAAATTAATATTTTTTACTTTTTCATCAGGAATGGTTTTTTTTGTTTGTTTGTTTTTTAAAGATTTTATTTATTTATTTAACAGAGAGAGAGATCACAAGTAGGCAGAGAGGCAGGCAGAGAGAGAGGAGGAAGCAGGCTCCCCGCTGAGCGGAAAGCCCGATATGGGGCTCAATCCTAGGACCCTGAGATCATGACCTGGGCCAAAGACAGAGGCTTAACCCACTGAGCCACCCAGTCATCCCTCATCAGGAATGTTGTTAAGTGATACTAGCTTTTTTTATCTTCCTTCTGGGAGTGTATCCAGGTGACAAACACCATGATTACTGGCGGATTTTGGAGCAATGGCCTTAATTCACACTAAAGCTCCAGCATGTATCCACCATTACTTCAGTGGCATTTGTGTGATGTCAACCTGGTGAAAACGACAAGTGACATCTTAATATTCATATGAAAATATTTTCAACCTCTCTGAGAGGTCATCAGGGATGCTCAGGGGATTAAGGACCATATTTTGAGAATGCTTAGTCTTCCAGTTTCTGATTTTACTATTGTATAACTAACACGTTGTTACTCAGCAGAATCCACTCACAAATATTCTTCCCTCTGCCCGATTTTAAAATAAAGTAGGTATTACACTATGTTGAACAAATATATCCCATGGATCTTATTACAGGTAAAGGAATAGCATGTGAAAATATTTGCATTCCTATTTTAAATGATCAGATCTTTAAATTTTTCATATATTTTATGCAATCTCTCTCAAAAATTAAAGCATTGTATTAAATTAGAAAGATATTTCTAGAATATTAATAAACAGTAATTTCTATTTGGAGATAATTCTACATTTGATTTAAAAATTTAACATCTAATATAGTATCTTGGATCTAAATTTAAACATCATACTATTATTATAAGTCTATTAAATTTCCCTGGGTTTCTTATTAAGCCATAAAATACCTGTGTACATTTAAAAAGTAAACATAAAAATATGTATGTGGTATGCTTAGAATTTTTCAACTTTGTGTTCTATTTTTTCTACTAATGTGGACATCTAGGAATAAGTTAATTTTTTAATTGGTGACAAGTTTCTATTTGAAACAAAATTTAAATATTTAGGTTCAAGAGTCTGCCTTATATAGAAAATGATTCTTAACAGCATATTGTTAAAAACTATACTTTCTGTTCAGATAAAGCCAAAAATTCTATATTATTTGTCATCATCATAGTTTTAGATCTCACTCTGAAGTAAATAGCCTGAAAATAAAACCTATATAAAAATAAACCAGTAAGAACCTCTTTGCTTACACTGATCTTTTTATATAATTTAGTTGTGGGGAGAAATGTGTTAAAACCAAATAGAGAGAGAGTGTGTGTGTCTGTAAATTATAGATCCTCTCTACTATAAGATTTCATATTTTTAAAACCTTTAAAAAATATTTTATTTATTTTACAGAGAAAGAGAACAAGCAGGGGAGAGGGAGAAGTAGGCCCCCGCTAAGCAGGGAGCCCAACATGGGGCTCGACCCCAGGACCCTGAGATCATGACTTGAGCCAAAGGTAGACACTTAACCCACTGAGCCACCCAGTCACCCCAAGACTTCATATTTTTGCAATTAAATTCCTGTGGGGCTTTTGCTTATTAAAATACTTCCTAAAGAAATAAATGTCAAAATAAGAAGAATATTATTTAAAGTCATAGAGCATGGATGAGCACCAAGGAGTCCAGAGCTCCTAAAATTGTAGGCAAAATGTATCGTATCCATGGACTGTTTTCCTAAGAAGAGGTTCCAAAGCTTTTATCATGGAGTTCAAGGCACCAAAAAGCAAAGAATCACTGAATCTCTATTTTAGAGTAGAGTAATTCTGTAAAATGTGAACGGGGTAAATCATGTAATGTCGAAGGCCCATACTTGATAACTAAGGTGAACTCATATTATAGATATGAACCATGCATACCTAACTATATCTTAACAATTAATTGGGGAGTTTTGTTCATCAATTTTTCTGTAATCTCCTTAAACTGGCTTTGTGTTCCACATTGCAATAACAAGGATTATTAAGGAGCATTTGTTCAAGAATATCATCTAAAACCTAAACATAATAATGGACATAAATTACTTATGAAAACATTTAAATACTAGATAAACATAAGGAGACTTTATTACCAGTTACACAGTATCAGCAGAGAGTTAAAAAGGTTTATTATCACCTAAACTTGGCATTCTTTAGGAAGTGTGACTCATGGTTAGTAACGCTTCTACTTCTCAGAAGTTCTGTAGTTTTAAAGCATCTTTGCAAGGTGATAATCAGTGAGGTTGCAGTTTCATTTAGAGATTGACAGTATCCTGGGCTTCATGTCTTATTTCACAAAGTTATGAATTTATACTGTAATGAAAGTTGCTTATTTTCTTTTTATTAGAATTCCTAATTTGGGGGGGCACCTGGGTGGCTCAGGTGGTTAAGGATCTGCCTTCAGCTCAGGTCAGGATTCCAGGATCCTGGGATCAAGCCACAAATCAGCCTTCCTGCTCAGTGGGGAGTCTGCTTCTCCCTCTCCTTCTGCCTGTCACTCTCTCTGTTTGTGCTCTCTCTCTCTCTCTGTGTCAAATAAATAAATAAAATTCTTAAAAAAAAAAAAGATAGAATTCCTAATTTTGAAAGGAAAAGGAATTACAAATCTCAGTTTGTAACTTCGTTTACCGTGCCATCAGAAACACACATATTCATACGTGCACACATACATTCAGATTATTCAATTCTATATCATGTTTCTTTGTTATGTTAAAATAGTCTTCTTCTACAATTTTTTTTCTGGTAAAGATTTCCCTTCACAAACTCAAAATGATTTGTGCATTTCCAAATTTTATGAATATAGAAATATCCATAAGATGGTGCTGTATCTTTAATTTGGTCAAACACTTGAATGCTAAAATACATCTTTTACAAATATGGTTAAAAGACTAGGTTAGCGTTTAACCTGTAATAAATCTTATTCTGTAGAGATGTCAGTCTAAGTGTAACCAGAATCTTTACATACTTATTTTTCATATATCACACAATTGCTAAAATAACTTGATCCCAGATTTAGTCACCAACTCTAGGTGAAAAAAATAATTGAAATCCTCATTTCAACGGACATTTTCTAAAGAATTTTCTAAAGAATAGCCACATTACACATACCATGTTAGACAAACGAAGGAGTTGAATTATACACTGTATCAATTTCTACCAAGTTTAACAATAGTCTTTAAAAGTCCTCTGAAACATCCAATTTGATGGAAATTAGAAATGACATCACATGCAAGTACTTCCTTTCAAATGTTGAAGGACTATAGAGGAACTAACTCAATAATTTTCTCGATCTAGTAAGATTATTTACCCAGTAAGGGAAAGGTAATTTAAGATGTGCTAATTGTATAATGTGTTTCTGATTTAGGGTGATGTAATCAGGAGAAGTAATATCTCATATCCTATCTAATTATCACTCATAAGCAGATTTAATAAAGAGAGTACTTAAAAATTGGTTACAGGATCCTTTGTGTTTAAGATAAACAATCTTATGCCAAAGGAATGGAAACCATTATAGATAGGGGATCTATAACCATTAAAGATACGGGAGGCGTATTCCTGAAAGGAATTATTTAAAGTCTTGAAGGGCAATAATGTAGTAATGTATATTAAGTATGTATATTAAGGCAGAAACCAAGTCTCCTTCACATAACCACACAAAAATCTCAAAGAAAATATTTACTGCTATAATTTAGGGGCATATTTAATTTTATGGATTGGCTTTTCTGTCAGTTGCTCAAATTTTTTTCTCACTTTGAATAGTGCCATCTTCTGAATGACACCATCATTACACCTCTGAATCTAATACGATGCTAGTTTTGTAGAAAACTTTGAATAGATTAGTAGTCATTATGAAGTACTGTACTAGTAAACAGAAGACAGCCTGAGACTGGCAGGTATGACCCATTCTGACAGAAGGATGAGGGAAGCAGATCTCTGCTTGAGCAGAAATCATAAGGATAAGCGTCAGTTAGGAAGTGTCTTTCATAATATGTTGGGGACTTGCTCCAACATTATCTGGGCTGGTGATGGGGTGGGTGGTGCCATAGATGAAATAAGATTAGTATTGTAAGTATAAATATGTTTGATAATTTCAATAATAAGTGTATGTGTGTGTGTGTGTGTGTGTGTGCCTGTGTACATCTAGATCTATAAAATATTTCGGGCAGAAAGGGGGATGTATTTAAAGGCTCTGAGGCAAGAAGGAATCTGGTTTATTCCAAGTCCCTGAAAGAAGGCCAGAGTGGCTGGAATGCCCAGAACTGAAGCCAGATAGCCCAAGGCCCTGTGGACCGTACCCAAGGTTTTAGCCTTTATCCTATGAGCAATGATGGGTGTTAAGCATCAGAATTATATTCATATGTTTTATTTTTTATTAAAAAAATCATGCAGGCTGTACTCTAGAGATGACAAGAGGGCAAGAATAGGTAGATGAAAGAAGGCAATGACAAAAGGGGAAAGGAAATAATTGGAAAGAAATATAGGAGTTACAACTGAAGTAACTTAATATAGAAGGAACTTAAAGAAGAAATGGGTATTACACAAAACGAGAGGAAGCTGTTAAGGCCTCCCAAAGTTTTGAGTCTGTACAACATTAAACTTGAGAAATTCTTTTAATTAAGAAAATTGTTTTTATCAGATTTTAAAAATAACACTGTGGTCTTGGTCTTTCTCAAACCATGGAATGTTGAACAATTCTGTCCTTTATTTTCTTTTTCTCTTAAAAAAAAAAAAGTTCAAAGTCCCCACTAGAAAGCTAAGTTCCTCCTTTTTAGTTTCTATTTCATCCAGAGTCTGGGGACCTTAAAATAAGTAAGTTTTTTTGAATAGACTGAAATCAGCTTTAATACCCTGGATGCTGTCCAAAAACTGAGAACATCAGTTAAACTCATATTTCTGATATTTATTTCCCTTATCTTACAGAGTGTCCAAGTCAAGAATTGCAAACATGTGGTCTTCAAACAGATACCATAGGTTTTCAAGAAATGAAGCAAAGAAATCATTATGAAAATCTACAGCAAGAATAATGAGAAAATTGATCTTCTCCTTTCTTTCAATAGTAGGGTTAGTTTATAACTCTTAACATACTACTGATACTGGTAGGTTAATTACATTCCTAATGGAGACCCAAAAATGGTTCAGGATTAGGAGTAGCTTTTAAAGGATTTTTAGCTGAGACAGAAGGAGTTTCACTCGGAACCCTCACTGGAGACTGTCACAGGGTTAAGCACGCACTACAACGAAGGATACTTAAGTAAAATTTATTGCTTCCAGGCTGTTAGTTTCATGGTGGTGATAAAATACTGTTCAAGTGTTCCCATTTAATATTTTAACAGGAAAGTTTGGAGCTGGTGTAACCCTTTATCTATGCCACCAAAAATTTCCCCAGGAAATAATTTGGGATAAAAAGGCCATCTGTATTATGGTAGAAAATAGAGCAAGTTAAATATCATCTCTAGTCCTTTAATTTTCCTGTGATGATGTAGGGAAAAACTTCTCACCTAATCCACACCAAACTAACCATGGCCATGACCTGAATCCTACAGTGATTTAGTGAGATGTCTCATCTGGTTAGAGCTTGCTTTGTTTGTGGTAAAAAGAGAAGGAAAAAGCGTTAAGTGGGCATTTTCTATCTATCATAGTGACCCAACTTTCAAACCTTTCAGATTTTCTGAATTATTCTAATTCAAAACTTTCTGAATTACCTGTATTTTATAAATAAAACTCAATTTTTAAAACTACAGAACAAATATTAAATCCAACTATTTTCCCATTAATAAAAAAACACTCTGAGGCAGAAGGTATCCTAGTATAAGACTGCAACAAAATTCTCACTTAAGATGAGGCTTTACAGAGCATTAGTTTGGATGCCATTAGTTGGGTGGTGGGGCAGGAAGCAGACACCTTCTATACAGTCCATTCCATACAAATCTGCTATAAGAGGAAATGACTTCCTCAACTTTACTTCCCTAATGATAAACATACTTTGTGTTTTTGTCATTTACAAACTGAGAATGCGATTCTAAAAAAATTCACTTTAATTTTTCTCCACAAATATTTAATGAGTGCCTATTGCACATAAGGTACTGTTCCAGGCACTGAGAAATAGCAAGAAAGAAAATAGACTTAAAAGAGAAACTAACATTTCCATAACACTTTTACCATATTCAAAGGGATTTGATAGCTATCACTGTATTTTCTTTTTCACAATGGTTTTATAAGGAAGGCACAGAGGGATTCAATAATTTGCCAAGGTTTATTTCTTTAATTGATTAAAATATTCTCTTATTTTTATTTATTTATTTTTTTAAAGATTTTATTTACTTATTTGTCAGAGAGAGAGAGCGAGCGAGCACAGGCAGACAGAGTGGCAGGCAGAAGCAGAGGGAGAAGCAGGCTCCCTGCCGAGCAAGGAGCCCCCAAAGCAAATTTTTGAAAGACTTTGGCCAAAGTCTTTCTAAGTGAAGGGACAGGGAAATACACTCTGTCTGCCATGAAGCCAAAGCCAGTCACAGGACCAAACCAAGTATCAATGGGGTGGGAAAGTAAGAGTGGGGGGAGTGAATTTTTTAAAACAATCATTTAATCTACCATGGTAGCCCTAATATGTCTTGCCTCAGCTTCTCTCTATGAAAAACCCACCTAAGGTTGCCGTGAGAATTCAACAAAACACCTAGGGTGTTCTTCCTATGGTGAGCTCTGGGTAAATAGTAAGACACTATTTCTGTATGTCTTTGCCTACCTCCAGGTGTCTCCTACCCAGCCATTTTCTCTCAGACCCATTCCCTTTTTCCCAGAAAGCACATTTGTTTGATACAGGACAACAGGTTTACACTTGAATGAGGCTAACTCTAGTGATCGTATCAATATATATGACTCATCTGTAAGGAAGGACTATCAGGCAAGTCAACCAGGTTTCTCCTTATTACTAAAGGCACATCTCCTCGCTCAGGTCCATATGAGATTGCTAGCATCCAAAATACAGTTTGATGAAGTAAATATCCTTATTTATTTATTTTTTCTAAATTTTCTGTTATAGGGGGTGCCTGGGTGTCTCAGTCAGTTAAGTATCTGCCTTTGGCTCAGGTCATGATCCCAGGTCCTGGGTTTGGGCCCCACATTGGACTCCCTGCTCAGTGGGGAGCCTGCTTCTCCCTCTCCCTCTGCAACTCTCTCTGCCTGTGTGCTCCTACTCTTTCTGTCAAATAAATAAATAAAATCTTTAAAAAAATAAATTTTCTGTTATAAATGAATTTCCTTTTCAAAAGGAATTATAATGGAGATAATTCAATTTGAGTGTCACCACATCTGTGAAATCTTCTCCAACTTTTCTTTCTTCCTCTGTGATTGTCAATATATTTTTCTAAACCTTTACTATGGCAGCACATAGATTGTATATAACTTTTTTTTTTTTTACTCCTGTCTCATGAAGTGAAATCTTTTAGGAAACAGTTTCTTATTCTTGTCTCTTTCCTATCACAGTACATGACACAAGGTAGATGATCAATTTAAACTTATTGAATAGAATTAGAGATAGGGCAGAAATGCAACCTAACAAAAGACCACTGAGTTTCACTTCTATTTTTTTTTTAAGATTTTATTTTTGGGGCACCTGGATGGCTCAGTGGGTTAAGCCTCTACCTTCAGCTCATGTCATGATCTCAGGGTCCTGGGATAGAGCCTGGCATTGGGCTCTTGGCTCAGCAAGGAGCCTGCTTCCCCTTCTCTCTCTCTCTCTGCCTGACTCTCTGCCTACTTGGGATCTCTCGCTCTCTCAAATAAAAAATAAAATCTTTAAAAAAAGGATTTTATTTTTTATTTGAGAGAGCAAGAGAGTACAAGTGGGAGGGGGGCAGAGGGAAAGGGAGAAGCAAGTTCCCCACTGAGCAAGGAGCTTGACATGGGGCTCAATTCCAGGATCCTGGGATTATGACCTGAGCTGAAGGCAGATGCTTAACAAACTGAGCCACCCAGGGATCCATCTGCCCCACTTTTAAAAGTGATGTTCACTAAAGTGATTAAAACCACAATAACACAGTCCTACATACTCACCTGAATTAACATTAAAAAGACTAGAGGATGTGGAGCACTGGAACTTACACTCTACTAAGTGAGAATGTAAAATGGTATACTTTGAACAACTGCTTGGTAGTTTCTTATCCATTTAGACATATAATTACCATAGGAACCAGCAATTTTATTTCTAAGTATGTATTTACCTTAGAGAAATGAAAACCCATGTCCACACAAAGACTTGTAAATGAGTGCTCAGATCAGCATTATTCACAATAGCCAAAAGCTAGAAGCTATCCAAACAAACAGGTGAATGGGGGAAAAAAGTATGGCACATGCATATAATTTATTACTACTCAGCAATAAAAAGGAATGAACTACTGATGTATGCGACATGAATGAATCTCAGAAATGCCATGATAAGTGAAAAAAAAGCCAGACACAAGAAGTACATACGCATAATTCTATTTATATAAAAGTATGGAGATTGCAAACTAACCTGTTTAACAGAAGGTAGTTTCCCGGGACCCGGAGCAGAGGGAGAGATGGATTGTGAGACACCATGGGGAATATTTGGGGGTTATGAAAACATCCTCTGTGTCTGGAGTCATAATAGTAGTTTCACAGATGAGTACGCCTGCCAAAGCTCAACAAATCGTATAGTTTATATGGACGCAGTTCATTATTTGTAAATTATAACTCAATAAAATTGATTAAAAAAATAAAAAGTTTCCCAAAAGGCATGGAATAAAATGACCTATAGAGAATTAACATTATGGTCATCTCCCCTTATCTGCAGTGTCACGTGTCACGGTTTCAATTACCGTCTGTCAATGGGCATCCGGCAGCGGATGATCCGCGGGAAGAATCTACAAATCTGCGGAAGGTAAATGGTAGCCTAGTTTGGACATGATGCCCGAGTCGTCCTCTCCGTTTCATCTCCTCACATGGTCATTTTACCGTCTCAGATCATCACAAGAAGGGTGAGTACAGTACATTAAAACATTTTTGGGAGAAAGACCACATTCACACATTTTTTTATTATAGTGGATTATTAAATTGTTCTATTTTATTATTAGTTATTGTTGTTAACCTCTTACTGTGCCTAATTTATAAATTGAACTTTATCATAGCTTTGTATGTATGGGGGGAAAAAGTATATATAAGGTTCAATTTTATCCATAGGCATTCACTGGTGGTCTTGGCACATATCCCCTGAAAATAATGGGGAGGGGGGGCTATTGGAATAAACTGTAGTTAGTGCTATTAGTTTAGGTACTGCTGATACACAAAAGCATTTTTTTTTTTTAATTTGGGAAAGAATTTTCAGGTGTAAAATTAAATACTAGAGATAGTACCTATAATCTCATTAAAAGAATTAGAAGTACTGACAAAAAAATTAAACATTTCATACACAGTCTCCAGAATTCAGAGAAGGTACTCATGAGGTCATGGTAATGTATAAGTGCTTACAAACGCTAACAAAATTTGGACCCAATTTAGTTCATCTTTGAAGAGACCGTTACTGGTTTCTAATTGCTTTCCCTCTTACCGTTGGCACATTTGAATCCACAAGCTGATCTTACATTTGTTTTTTTTTCTTTCCTGCATATGAAGTTTATAAAGTACAGAGTAGAGTTTCAAGGGTCAGTTTCCAAAATAAGCTCAATTTTTTCTGTTGTCCAACCAAAAGTCAGTTAAGCTTTTAACAAGACAGTCTCTATTAGTTCCAACTAATTTAGTTTTTTCAACTTGAATATTTCAAAGAACAAATAATAAAGAATCACAGTAAACAGTCATGTGAGAGTCTCTGAAACTTTAATAGACTACATATTTGGGGATTTTTCACCAAGAAACATTGCCATATACATAAATAAATTTTCCTCTGGCAAACATATACCTACACATATTTCCACCACACACAAATTTTCAAGAGCTGGAATTGGGAAGAAAAAATAAAGAGTTAGTGGGAAAATACTAAATAATCAGAATTTTTAGTTAGTTGTCTATTTTCCAAATCTCTTACAACCCATACCTTTCCACAATGATAAGCATGCAGGGAAATACAAGGAAGTTTGCAGCATTTTGTATATATAGCAAAGTACTATTAACATTCCCCTCCCCATCACTATAAAATGTTTATTTGAACTCTAGAGTTAGTGTAATAAGATATCCACATGCTAATGCCCTGAAGATAGTAACCATTGAATTCAAATCACAAGTGGAATACTGACTGGAAATATAGACTGACTGGAATATAAAACTTGTTTTCTTGTAAAAAGATAGCCTATGGGGGCACCTGGGTGGCTCAGTCATTAAGTGTTTGCCTTTGGTTCAAATCATGATCCCGAGTCCTAAGATCAAGACCCACATCATGCTTCCTGCTCCTTTTAGCAGGAAGCCTGCTTCTCCCTCTTTCATCCCCCCTGCTGTGTTCCCTCTCTCTGTATCTCTCTGTCAAATAAATACATAAAATCGTAGGGCGCCTGGGTATCTCAGTGGGTTGAAGCCTCTGCCTTTGGCTCAGGTCATGATCTCAGGGTCCTGGGATCGAGCCCCACATCAGGCTCTCTGCTCAGCGGGGAGCCTGCTTCCTCTTCTCTCTCTGCCTACCTCTCTGCCTACTTGTGATCTCTGTCTGTCAAATAAATAAATAAAATCTTAAAAAAAAAAAGAAAAAAATCTTTTAAAAAAAAGGTAGCCTATGAACAATAAAAACAATTCTGGCATGAATGCTTCTTGTTGATACTATTAGTTCTTAGCTATAAAATTGCCTGGAAAAAAATAAAAATAAATAAATTTGCCAGGAATTTTTCCAAAGCTACCTTCTCATAACAGAATTTCATTACTATTTGAAATGTAATATCCAATCACACTGAAAGTAAAATATTTAGGTAGCTAATAATAACAGTAATAATAATAGCTAATATTAAACCCAGGAGCCCTTGGCATATATATAAGGGTGAAAATGTGCAGTATAGGCCAGGCATTGTATTAAGAGCTTTATAAAATTTTTTTCACTTGATCTTCACAAAACCCCCACTAAGTCCACTCTATTATTATGTCAACTTTACAGCCAAAGAAATTGAGACTTGGAGATATTAAGTAACTTCTTCAAGGTTGCTCAATTACAAAGTAACAGCTGGATTTTGAATGCACAGATTGGAAATCAAATGCATTTTGAGAGGATAGTGATTTAAAGATGAAAGGCACAAAAAATTGTTTGTTTGACTTTTGAAAATGGTCACATCAGTTTTGAATTTTTTTTCCTTCAGTGTACATTTCCTTGATTTCCAATATTATTCTGTATTTTTAAGAGGGTAGTAATTTCAGAATATTTAACATAACATGCAAATTGTACTGTTTCTATACATTAAAAATATAGTATAAAATTCATAATGCATTTATTTTAGTTTAATTTTTATTTGTCTCATTTCTTTTCATTTAGGCAAAACTGCCTTGGGTTAGAATCATCTCATTTTTCTTTCTTAGCAGCCTGCTTCCTATGAAAGACAGTTCTGAATAGAAGCCTCATGTTAGCCATGTACTAATCTAAAAGAGAAGAGGACTCAGAAATCACTGGGTACATCTCTTGGCTTTGTACTACATTCAAGCACTACTTACATTAGCAAAAGAAAGTATGAAAAAGAAATCTATTGTCTTATTTGCTAATCTGGAACAAAAGAACAAACCAGCACAAACAAGTGGAAGATTTTCCTGAAAGAATGGTATCTAAGAAGTCTTTAATTCTTTGGTACATTCTGGAATTGATCAGGAGATCCCCCAAGATTTTTATGACCTGAAATCCTTCTGGCTAAAATACAGTAACTTATAAGGTCAAGCCAACTGGATAAAGGGCACGCTGGTCAGAGGATGAACCAAAGCTCTCTTGATAAGGAAGCCAACTCACACAGAAGTACCTCAAAATCCAATTCAAACTTGGGGGCGCCTGGGTGGCTCAGTGGGTTAAGCCTCTGCCTTCTGCTCAGATCATGATCTCAGAGTCCTGGGATCGAGCCCCGAATCGGGCTCTCTGCTCCCCAGGGAACCTGCTTCCTCCTCTCTAGCTGCCTGCTTCTCTGCCTCCTTGTGATCTCTGTCAAATAAATAAATAAAATCTAAAAAAAAATTACAATTCAAACTGGCTTAAACAGTAAGAAAATTTATTGTCTTATGGGCTAACTTTAGGGCTAACTTTAGGTCTGTTTAATTCCGAAATTCTGGTTCTGTGTCTTTCATAGTTTCCCCCTGCCTTCCTCCAAGTATTGGGTTTTTCTGTAGGCTGCTCTCTACACAGTAGTGAAAATGCTATATTGCAGGGCACCTGTTACTACACCAGAGAAAGACACAAAGGATGCAGAGAACCATCTTATAATACCAAAGATACTTCCCAGCCTCCCCCCCCCCCCAAATCTTTAGCAAATCTTTCCCGATTAGCCAGAATTTGGTCATATATCCACTCGCGACTGAATCTTGCAGCGTAAGGTGTGGTATGTGCTGATTGGCTTAGGCCTAGATCCCTGAACCAATCACTAGAATTCACCTTCACTCTTAGACCAATCAGGCCAAGCCCTGGAGAAGAAGGGACAGTCGCATGATCAAAGAAGGGGTTTTGCTAGGAAGGAAGGAAGAGACCCAGATTGGTAGACTAATAAACTTCATCAACCACAAACCTATCAACATAATCAACTAAATGTTCAGTGGCATTTTGAGGAAATTAGTGGAAAAACTAACTCCCAAGAAGGCATGGTGTAGGTATAGTCAACAGAAACTCTGGATGGTTCTAACCTGTCTAGGAATGAAAAGGAATCAGTTGATAATATTCATAACTCTATAATGAGAAGGATCTGCCTTCCCTTCTATTTCCTCTACATCTTGGGATTTCCAGGCTCAAATGAAAATTCTTTTGAATACTATTCCTGGTTGCAACACTTCTATTTTCTCCCTTTGGTTTTTGCCATAGTAATATATATATGATATATAATATGTATATTCATGCTTAAATGGCTGAACATACATACTGCATATTATTATGGCAAAAACCATACATACAGATGAATGATCCTTAGAGGGTCACTTAGAGGGTCACACAGCCACTTGAATAGGAGAGGTAGGATGCAGACTCAAGCTAGCAAGAGACTGTTTTCATCCTAGATTATACCTACTGCCTTATGGAATACTTGCTTCTTCATTCTGGGGGGTTCTCTTCCCTTTTTTCCTACTCTTATTTCCTATTACTTTCGGAATTTATTCTGATGTTTTCATTACTATCCTTCTCTTGCAATGAGCTTCTCAAAGATCTCCTGACCACAGGCACCTTTCCACTGGTTTTCTTTTCTGTGATTCAAGATCTGTTCCCTTACCTATTATTTCATTCTGCCTATTACAAGTATCTGTAACTATTCTTCAATGTTAAGTTTTTGCTCTCTTATTTTGGGGAGTTTTTTATAAGTGTTCTCTCCCCATATCTTCTAAATCAGAGCATAAGTGTTAATGCATGGACTTACCTTCTCTCTTAGCTTTATATTAATATATTGCTTTCAAGTTCATGCTGTTTGTTATATAATTCTTTTTAAGAGCATTTAATAGGCAACCACTTGTTTCTTTGTAATATTCTTTAAGTAGTTTAATGTACTATTATTTTTCTGGTTGTACTTTTAATTTCATTGTAGTTCTTATATTACTTTTTGAATGTAATGTTCATTAAATTTTTTTCCTGTATTTTGTCTAATTCTACTGCATTTCATATCTTGATGTTCAACAGTTTTAGCCATTTTCTTGACTGAAATAGACTAGGACTGCAACAGGAAGGAACCAATAATAAACTCAGTAGATTTCTATTTATACTATAAATGCTAATCATTTTTATGATTTTATTTCATAATATGGTATCATTATAGTCACTAAATTTCTTGAGGAAATATTACATTTGAATTTCCATTATGTTTTCACAAAAGGTGCAGGTTAATTGAAGTTATAAACTAATCAGGCAGATTCTGGCTTATTGTATTATTGCTTTTCAGTGTGTATC
Source organism: Mellivora capensis (assembly GCA_004024625.1). Taxonomy (NCBI): domain Eukaryota; kingdom Metazoa; phylum Chordata; class Mammalia; order Carnivora; family Mustelidae; genus Mellivora; species Mellivora capensis. Next base: position 5,682 of record PISX010006973.1, on the reverse strand, counting down.
TAGAGTCTGAGTCTAGCTGCAGCCTGAGTAAGGTTTTTGTTGATATAAAGAAAAAACCTTCTCTTTCTCAAGCCTTATACATCCATCCTGATAGACCACCTGATAGACACACAAGTCCAGGGCAACCATGAATGTGAGTGGCCCTCCCTAGAGCTGTGCATAACCAACCATATGCCTTGGACCCAAGAGAGACTATATCAATGTTCTATTTATTTCACTGAACTTTTCCTGGCATTGCTCAGCCAGCACAGAAAAGTACTAAAGTAATCAGACATTATTCTTTGAATTCTTTGCAACTGACAAGCAGGTATGCTAAGATAAAATAAGAAAATGATTTGAGGGGCACCTGGGTGGCTCAGTGGGTTAAAGCCTCTGCCTTCGGCTCGGGTCATGATCCCGGGGTCCTGAGATCGAGCCCCGCATTGGGCTCTCTGCTCAGCGGGGAGCCTGCTTCCCCCTCTCTCTCTGTCTGCCTCTCTGCCTACTTGTAATCTCTGTCTGTCAAATAAATAAAATCTTTAAAAAAAAAAAAAGAAAGAAAATGATTTGATCTTTCAGTTTTATTGGCATCTCAGATTCTGCTGAGGGCCAATGAATCTTGCCATTTATCAGAATGGCTTTATCAGACTTATCAGAATCTTGCCATTTATCAATTTAAGCCCAAATTTCTCCTTCTGTTTTAATATTTTTGAATGTAGCATTTCAACACTCTCTTGAACAATATTAAATGAAATATCATTTTAACTGCTAAATATAATGGCTAAATTATAAACTTTTACTATACTTTTAAGAAATTACATTCCTAATGATATACTATATTTTAATTAGAAGAGTCATGTTCTCTATTTGTAATCTTCTTGAATAGCATTAAGAAGGGCAAGACAAAGTAGATGTTTAAGGCAATTATTAAAAGTTCTTGAGGGGTATCTGGGTGGCTCTGTCCGGTTAAGCGACTGTCTTCAGCTCAGGTCATGATCCCAGGGTCCTGGGATCCAGCCCCACATCTGCTCTCTGCTCAGTGGGGAGCCTGCTTCTCCCTCTGCCTGCTGCTCCCCTGCTTGTGTTGTCTCTCTTTCTGTCTCTCTAATAAATAGAACCTTTAATTAAGAAAAAAAAGTTAGGAGCACCTGGGTGGTTCAGTGGGTTGAGCCTCTGCCTCTGGCTCAGGTCATGATCTCAGGGTCCTGGGATCGAGCCCTGCATTGGCCTCTCTGCTCAGCGGGGAGCCTGCTTCCTCCTCTATATCTGCCTGCCTGTCTGCTGGCTTGTGATCTTTGTCTGTCAAATAAATAAAATCTTAAAAAAAATTTTTTTTAATTAAAAAATTAATTTAATTAAAAAAATTTTTTTTAATTAAAATTTTTAATTAAAATTTTTAATTAAAAAAAAATTTTTTTTTAAAGTTTTTTTTAATTAAAATTTTTAATTAAAATTTTTAATTAAAAAAAATTTTTTTAAAGTTCTTGGGGTGATGGCTGGCTGAGTCAGTAGCACATGCATTTCTTGAACTTGGAGTCAAGAGTTCAAGTCCCTTCCTCCTCTCTCTCCCTGCCTGCCTCTCTTGCCTACTTGTAATCTCTGTCAAATAAATAAATAAAATCTTAAAAAAAAAAAAAAGGGGGCGCCTGGGTGGCTCAGTGGGTTAAAGCCTCTGCTTTCGGCTCAGGTCATGATCCCAGGGTCCTGGGATCGAGCCCCACATCGGGCTCTCTGCTCTGCGGAGAGCCTGCTTCCTCCTCTCTCTCTCTGCCTGCCTCTCTTGCCTACTTGTAATCTCTGTCTGTCAAATAAATAAATAAAATCTTAAAAAAAAAAAAAGATCTCCATCTATTAAAAAAAAAAAAAAGAGTTCAAGTCCCATGTTGGGCCTAGAGCTTACTTTAAAAAAAGTTCTTACACTTGAAGGGTAACTAAAAATCAGCTGGGTTTTTTTTTGGAAGTGGAGATGAGGATATGCGTGTGCTTTATTTTAAATGAGATTTATGATAGCTTACAGTGAAGCAAAAAGCCACCTCAATAACCAATCATTTGTAACATACAAAGAGAATATTCTTTAACAAGTGAAAATTATTAGAAAGAATTTAGAGAAAATTATAGAAGGAAAACTTCAGATATTAATCTTAATCATAAGAGAGGTACAAAACATTATGGAGAATTCAGAAAATAAAGGAGAAACCATGTGTGTGTGTGTGTGTGTGTGTGTGTGTGTATAGATGTTTATATGTGTATGTGATTTTTGTAGTTAAGTTCAGAAGTATTGTTCAAGTTGTACCTTGAAATATATGTTGAGTTGTTAATATTTATCATTTTATTTCATTTTCCTTGTCTAATTTCCACTAAAATTATATATAGAAGACCAAAGAAGTTAATTATTCTTTCTATTATCAAATGTCCATTTTCACTACATTTGTTGTTTTTTACCCTGGATGAGTATGACAAGGGTTACATATTTTATGCATTTTGGGGTTAAGTTGGAATAAAATTTTGAGATTAGTAAGCCTATACATCTATTACCCTTTTTCTTACAAAGCATAGAAATGAGAGATGAGATGTAACTAGCCATTATATTCACAAATATTTTCGATTTTTGAATGAGGTTCAGATGAATAATTAGTTTGATCAATAAAATTAGTTCAGGACACGCCACCAATATATATCATAACCAAAATTCAATCTAATCACAACCATGAACTCACAACCTAAAAAGTTTGTTAGTAAACAAATGAAAACTAAAATGCTAAAGAATAAGGTAATCTAAAATCAAAACTAAATCAAAACTAAGTGCCCCAAACTTCAAGATTTTTTTTTTAAGATTTTATTTATTTATTGACAGAGAGAGAGAGATCACAAGTAGGCAGAGAGACAGGCAGAGAGAGAGGGGAAGCAGGCTGACTGCTGAGCAGAGAGCCTGATGCGGGACTCGATCCCTGAGATCATGACCTGAGCCGAAGGCAGAGGCTTAACCCACTGAGCCACCCAGGCGCCCCCCAAACTTCAAATGAACACAAATTTCAGTAATTTTATTTCATTTTATCTTTAAAGGTTTTATTTCTTTAAGTAATCTCTATACCCAATGTGGGACTTGAACCTACAACCCCAAGATCAAGAGTTGCACCCCCCACCAACTGAGTCATCCAGGTGCCCCTCAGTAACTTTATATCTTAAGCAATTTATACATGTGCAGCCTGGCTATAGTTAGGTGAAGTATATACATAGTTTTAAGTTCTATATAGTACAGAGAAAAACTGATATACTAAACAGGAGCTGCTCCGGATAAAAGTGTGCCAGTGTATTAAAGGGCTGAATGACAAAATGAACATAGAAGGAATAAATAGAGATGGGAGCTTGTTATTAGAACTTCACATGAAGGAGCAGGGACCAAGCATGTTCTTGAGTGAAAAGGTCAGCAGCTCCAGATAGTCAATGGCAACCCTGGCAATTCTGGGAAAATGAAATTTCCCAGAAAATTGATATTTCTTTCTATTTTAATGCTAACTAAGAGCATCTACAACAAAGATAGAATAAAATGGGCATTTGATAATAGAAAGAATAATTAACCTGTAGGATTTCTTCAGTCTTCCATTTTTTTAAAAATGGAAATTAGGCAGAGAATGGTGTTCTCTACCTGCTGTCTACCAAACCCTGCATCTGAGAGATGTGCAGATAGAAACACTGAAACACAATGTTTTGTTTTCTTTCCTTCATTCCTCTGTAGAATACCTAATTCTTTCTTCCTTGATAAACTCCCTTGGAAATCCCAGAAAGAAATGTAAAGGCATCCCAAGACTAACCTCTTTTTAGTGCAAAGCTAAGAGCAAGATCTAAACAGACAACATGTGTTTTAACATTCAGCAGTTTTTTTCTAGGGAGACAAGTTTTTCCAATCTGTTGTCTTCTTGTTTCTGGAGAAATTTTGCATGAAAATGTGCATGTTTAAAGTAATTCACTAAGGAAAGCCTGCTGGCTATTTGCTAAGAGTCCAAGCAGAATAGTATTCATCTTGGCAATTCCTCAGGGATTGGAAGTTGGTTCTCAGATTTACAAGCCTAAAAACTTGATAGCATAATTAAGAATGGACTCCTCTTTAAAAGTGTACTAACAATAATCACACTCGCAGGGACTGATGTGTATAATCAAATGCTTATTATTTTACAAGGGGAAAAATAATAATGCACATCAAAAATTCTTGCAACTATTTAAAGCATTGGATGCAGATTGCTAAAGGAAAGCCATTTATAATCGAGAATTTGGAATAAGCATGGAATTAGATCAAAGGGAGTTCCGTTGGAGAAATATAATTAGAAACTAAATCTTTTCCTAGCCCAGAAAACCTTACCACAAATAGAAGAGAAGGTAAACAATTTTATTGTTGAATAAGCAGTAAACCACAGTCTGATACACATCACAGGCAATCCACCAAAGAGATTGCGAAAACAAAATGTCTCACTCTTATACAGCTAAGCAGATACATACATTATATAAATGTTTTCAAGATGAACAATAACGATTTCTTAAGAGAACAGCACCATTGTCACACATAGTTCATCCTAATTAACTTGGTAATTGAGAGGACCACCTGTGTTAGCTAACTGGCTTACACAAAAGAAAATAATTCTTATATCTTTATGACAGGAAGCAGTTTTGCCGCTTGGAATGAGACTCTCACTGAAGTTAAGCCACAAACCTCCCACAGACACTAGGAAGTAGGGGTGTTATCTGTCTTGATTATTACATTTTCAAAGAGATGTTTCCTAGGTCATTGAGAAAGACTTTTATAGCTCTTAAAACTAGCAAGAATCTTATCTCATTTTTTTGTTTGAAGATTTTATTTATTTGAGAGAAAGAGAGAGAATGCTTATGTACACAAGTGTGGGAGAGAGGCAGAGAGAGGGAGTAGCAGATTCCCGCCAAGCAGGGAGCCCTACATGGGGCTCAATCCCAGGACCCCAAGATCACGACCTGAGCCAAAGGTGGAGGCTCAACAGACCTAGCTCTCCAGGCTCCCCGAGGTTTATCTAGTTTTTAAGTTTTTAAAAACTTATTTATTTAAGAGAGAGAGAGCGAGCGTGAGAACATGAGAAGGGGGAGGGTCAGAGGGAGAACCAGATTCCCCACGAGCAGGGAGCCCAATGAGGGACTCCATCCCGGGACTCCAGGATCATGAGCCCAAGGAAGTTGCTTAACCAACTAAGCCACCCAGGCACCTGGTTTATCTAGTTTTTAAAGGACTATATACTATATGATCTCGCTTACATGTAGAATCTAAAACAAACAAAACACACACACAAATCCCTACAAAACAAAAAAGCACCAAAAAACCGTAAGCTTATGGATACAGAGAAGGCACTGGTGGTTAGGGGATGGGGTTTAGGAGGACAAAATGGATACAAGGGGATAAGAAGTAAAAGCTTCCAGCTATAAAATAAATAACTCACAGGGATATAATGTACGGCATGGAGACTATAGTTAATAATACTGTTTTACATATTTGTGAGTTGCTAAGAGAGTAGATCTTAAAAGTTTTCCTCACAGAAAGAACAGTTTGTAACTATGTATGGTGATGGATGTCAGACTTAGTGCAGTGAACATTTCACAGTATATACAAATAGCAAATTGTTATGTCATACATCTGAAACTAATATAATGTTTCATGTCAATTATATATAAAAAATAAAATAAAAG
>PISX010006972.1:0-92828 GCA_004024625.1 Mellivora capensis | reverse complement strand
CTGCGTTCTCCTCAAGGATTTTGATGGATTCCTTTCTCACATTGAGGTCCTTCATCCATTTTGAATCTATTTTTGTGTGTGGTGTAAGGAAATGGTCCAATTTCATTTTTCTGCAAGTGGCTGTCCAATTTTCCCAACACCATTTATTGAAGAGGCTGTCTTTTTTCCATTGGACATTCTTTCCAGCTTTATCGAAGATGAGTTGACCATAGAGTTGAGGGTCTATTTCTGGGCTCTCTATTCTGTTCCATTGATCTATGTGTCTGTTTTTGTGCCAGTACCATACTGTCTTGATGATGACAGGTTTGTAATAGAGCTTGAAGTCTGGAATCGTGATGCCACCAACTTTGGCTTTCTTTTTCAATATTCCTTTGGCTATTCGAGGTCTTTTCTGGTTCCATATAAATTTTAGGATTATTTGTTCCATTTCTTTGAAAAAAATGGGTGGGATTTTTCCATCCTTAGTTTTTATGGAACCTGAATCTATAAAGATAAATCAGAGTGGTTATTAATATCTGAATTAATATTGTTAGGTTTCACTGGCAACAAAACTGCTGATTTGAAATATCTGTTGTGACTTTGGTGTACTTAATCATAAGGTTGAGTACAAAATGTATAATATTTTACAAAATATTATAGAGTTCATTTGGGGTCACTGTTATGGTTTCCATTTGTATTTTTCTGGATATACGTTTAGCAGCAGAATAAATGTCTAGTATGACTGACATTTTGAGAAAAGAACAGAAAAGTTTTTCATGTTTTATGAATAGAAAAGTCCCAAAAGGATCAAGATATCCCAGAAATACTGTTAACATATTGAGGTAGAAAGAGCCCCCACAACCATGTCACACTTAGAGGTACTTTCTAGATTAACATCGTTCAGAGAAGGGTAAATTTTAGCTCTGCACTTCATAACTCAGGTTGTATAAGTTTATGCAAATTATGTAAATATTCTGGGACTTTGGTGCCACAAAAGTAAAAGAGAATAATACAAAGTAGTATATAGAACTGTTGCAAGGATTAAATGAGATCCTGAACAAAAAGCACCCAAGAAAGTGGCTGGGGGTAGGTACCTTGGGGCCCCAGTCAGTTGGACAGCCAACTCTTGGTTTCCACTTAGATCATGATCTCACAGTCATGAGTTAGAGCCCTGTGTCAGTCTCCGCGCTCAGTGCAGAGTCTGCTTGAGATTCTCTCTCCCTATCCCTCTGCCCCTCCCACTCAGGCTCACCCTCTCTCTCGCTAAAATAAATAAATAAATCTTTAAGAAAAAAAAAGGGAAGTAAGTGGCTAGGACAAAGCTGCTTTTCAATAAAAGGTAGCTGTATAGTGATAGCCAGGAAAAGAAATGCTGAGCAATAACGAGCTCACCACAACTGTCTGAATCTGACAGGCCCTGACTGAGTCCTAAAGAACTTATGAAATTTTTTTTAAAAAGCATGGCTTTTTCATTGACCTGTGTGTGTGCGCACGCGTGCGTGTGTGTGTGTGTGTGTGTGTGTGTGTATGTGTTTTGGGGAATACCTGTTTAGGATGTGTGAGAAATTTAAGTCTGGTTCTCTGTTTTGTTTTACTCAACAGGCAAGAGTCTCAAGTGCTTGACCTCTTTCTTTCTTTTTTTTCTTTTTAAGATTTTATTTATTTATTTATTTGAGAGAGAGAGAGGAAATCTCTCTCTCTCTCAAAGAGAGAGATTGCGAGACAGAGCATGAGCAGGGAGGAGAGGGAGATGTAGGCTCCCTGAAGAACAGGGAGCCTGACGAGGGGTTCGATTCCAGGACCCTGGGATTGTGACCTGAGCAGAAGGCAGATGCTTAACCCACTGAGCCACCTAGGCACCCGTCAACCTCTTTCTTCTTAATGTTTTTTTGAAACATTGAGTCTGTGTTGTCTAAGCATATATGACTGGTAATGGGAGTTGATCATATAAGCTAGACTCTATACATGGGTAAGCTAATGTTTACCCTTCTTCAGTCTAGAAATGTTTTAATTTTATTAAAAACCTAGCCCCTTAGGAAAGTACTAAGCAATTGTACTGTTGGAAATTTCAGGAAAGACTACTAGTGGATAATATTTAGGGAATGTCCTGTAAATTATTTTTTCAGACTTCTGGATGTGCCTCTGCAGACAAGGCCAGTCCTACCTGTGGCTTCTCTGATTCCATGGTCCACTTCGGGTAAAGGTGGGGCTGCGCTATTTAACCAAAACAGCCTATATGACTTTCTTCCTTAGTTATGGGTGTAACCTCTTTGGAAAACAATTAGCAAAATGAACTTTGAGCCCTGTTGGTATTTAAATATTCATATCCTGTTAAAATTCAGTAATTGATAATTTGTTCACAGAAAAATAATTCAAGTGTACCAAAAGCAATGTGCATGAAGAAATCCACTGCCGTGTTATTTATGGTAACATTAAAGATGATCTAATTGCTCAACAAGGGGGAAATGGATGAAAAAATACCAAAGCAAGTCAATGAAATATTATGTAGTTGTCAAAGTAATAATTTTGAACATTATGTAATAACATGAAAATGTCATGATATAATATGTTAATTAAATAAACAGAACAAGATCATATTACTTCATCATTACAACTTCAGAAAATATGTAAGCATGGATAAGTACTAGAAGCAAAAAATGTAAATCGTGTACTGTGATGGTGGAAATTGTTATTTTCTTCCTCTCTTTTTATATTTTCTGTATTGTCATCATTCTCTTTGTACAATGGAAATAAGTACTGAGTAAGCAATACATAATTGAACATTTAACTACAAAATATACAGCACTCTACAAAATATGCTTAGGTATAATTCTGTGTATTGAGATTTGACTTGATTCTATTTAAATTAATAATTATATGGACTGTTCAATACATATAGTCACACGAGTATATCTAGGAAAAAAAAACAGAGAATAAAACAGTGAATTTGAAGTAGAAGACATGGATTGTTGGTTCAATACAGCCACTAACTGTTTATTGCTTTGAAACTGAATCTTCTCCCCTGTAAAACTCGGGAATTTGGACTGGAAGGTTTTTTAGGTAATCTTCTAGTCTAAAGTTCTATGGTGCTGAGCTTACAGTTCTTTATTCAAACCCTATCTAATTCAGGCACTATCTCACAAGCTAATAATATTAATTATTATTATTGCATTTTACTTAGAACATTTGCTGAAAATATGATTTAGTTAAATCTCAAGTGATCATAAGTTTTAGGTACTATTAAAAATTTCTCCCCAACTCTCTATACATCCTAGGAATTTTATCTTTGGAATTGCATAAGTAAAAATTATATATAGATGATCACTCTATTTGAAAAGGAAAAATATAATATTTTCTTCATACATGCTTTTTAAACTTCTTCAACATAAAAAAACACTTTATGCCCAATTTAAACTTTGCAATTGAATTAGGAGATCACAGAATTATGAAATAAATGTTTTCATTTTCAAAATTATTACTGGATCAGGTACAATTTTCCTATTAATTGCTAACTCTAATTAAAAATCTGTAAGTTAGAATTAGGAGTGATCAATTTGCTTATAAATATGACACAAACTACTGGAGGTATTTAAAAATAAGCTCCAACAACGAATGTATTCTACTTCTTACCACCTCAGAACCAGCGGGCATCATCACAAATGAGGTCCACCCAGAGGCAGCCTTGCTTTTTAACATTTTCAGTAGCAGGAAGGAAACCAGTTGACTCTAATCAGAGACTTTGGTAATTAGTGCAATTCAGGAGCTCACCACCTACAGGAAATGAAAAGACAGAACATAAAGTCAAAGTAGCTTGTTTTGCTTTGATCTTCAATAAAATTGTTTGCTACAGTAACCTAGCATTCTCAATTTTATTGAGCATGAGGGTTCATAACAGACACAGCATACTGGTGGCTGACTTCATGCGGAAACTCCACCTTTTTCTGTTCCCTATTTTTGAGTTGGACAAGAAGCTCTTCCTTCTAGAGATAAACTCAGGAAACTTTATCTGATGTGGCATGAGGTAAAGCAGTGTCAATCCGAGAAAACGGATAAGTTTGAATGAGCTAAAAAAAAAAAGATTTAAACTTTGTGAAAAATCAACCAAATTTCACCATAAAATCTTCCTCAAATAGTCTTTCATCTAATTAGTGTCTATGGAATATTGTACAAATACACAGAATTTTTTTTAAGCACAGGAAAGGAAAAAAAATGAAATATTCAGCACCAACAACCCCTAATTTTAAAATTCCATAGGCTTTGAGGTTTGATGATTTAACTCAAGTTGTGGGTCATGTAAGAGATATTCTGGTCAGAGGACTTATTATTTTGAGATGCTCTATCTCCTGAGTAATATTGGTGATATAGAAATTCCAGGAAAATATGGTCACAAAAGGTGCAGAGAGCAATGTTTTTATCAGAGCTAGTTGAAAGGTTGGAGAGAGAGATACAGCAAGAGATTAAATAACCAATTCCCATAATTTCTGTTTGTCACTTACATGAATGACCCCTTACCCAGAGAGCAGAGCCAGAACTAACCCAAATTAAGCCTTCCTCGGTAATGTCAATCCAACATCTAGGAGGCCTTTCCACTTACCAATAAGCATGCCAGGCACAGGATCTGGAGATGACTATCAAGGAGCCACTGACCTAAAGTGTCTCCTCTAGTTTTTAACCAATTACCATTCCTCATAATTCCTTATATTTTTGCCATTTAGATGCTTCAAACTAAGACAATTGAAACAAGGTTAGGAGAACATTAAGGTAGACCAGGATAAAATGCTAGTAGAGTGCAGAATCTTTAGGATTTTGTCTACTGAATTTGTCCTATGAAATCCTCCTCAGTGACACTTACCTAAACTGAAATAGCTACAGCTATTTATTTCTGATTGGAAGAAAAAAATTGATATGGTTTCAGTCGGGGTTGGGAAGCCAGGAGAAAGTTCAGTTTTCTCCCATTTCTCCATTTCATTAAATGAGTGCTAGCACCTAAGCTACATGCCCTTTCTGACCATAGTCTTTTTTTTTTTTTTTAATTCCGGTAGAATTAACATAAGTGTTGTATTAGTTTCAGGTGTACAATACAGTGATTCAACAATTGTATACATTAGTGCTCATTGTGATAAGTGTACTCTTAATCCCCTTCACTTATGTTACCCATCTCCCACCTACCACCCCTCTGGTAACATCTATAACCGGATGGTTATAGGTATTCCCTATAGTTCTCTATGGTTAAGAGTTATAGAGAACAGATGTTCTCTTTAGTTAAAAGTTTCTTGATTTTTTTTAACTTCTTTTGTTTCTAAAATTCCACACATGTGTAAGTTTTATGGTATTTGTCTTTCTCTGACTGACATTTCACTTAACATCGTATTCTAGTTCCGGCTATCTTGTTGCAAGTAGCAAGATTTCATTCTTATTTTTACCTAATTAATATTCCATTATAAATATATAGTATATACCATATATATTATGATATATATCACCTCTTCTTTATCCATTTGCCTATGGATGGACACGGGTTGCTTCCATAGTTTGGCTATTGTAAATAATGTTGCAATAAACATAGGGGTGAATATATCCCTTCAAATTAGTGGTTTTGTATTCTTTGAGTAAATAGCCAATAGTGGAATTACTAATAACCATAGTCTTTTTAATTCACAAAAAGTATGTGTTGAAAATGCAAGAATTAAGAACATTTCTGACAGATTTTACTCTTCAGAAATGTTCACATTCTTACTTTATCCACTCGCGGACACTTGTGATTTCAAGAGCCCTGTAATTTGAAATCCAGTTTCCAAAATTCAAAGATGATGTCTCTTCCCATTTGCTTATTGATTTATTATGAATCTATGAATCTATGAATTCATTATGAATCTGAATAGGGTTTTATGGCTTAGTTATATTGGCATACATGGGGTCAATTCCATTAATTTATGCTAAGAAGGTGAAGATCTTTTTTTCTGAATCTCACAGTTTGTTTCAGTGGAAATAAAATGAGAAACCAGGTTTCCAGATTCCCATCAGTGTTCTTTCCGTGACATTTACTTATTCTGGCTTTTAAGATACAACATTACCTATAAATAATACATGAGTTTAAAAAAAATTCTGCTAATTGCCAGCAAAATGAAACAGGGGGACACAGATAGTGAATTTTAGTGAGGAACTGTAATCCCTAACAAATTGAGACCATGAGAAGAAGAAAGCAAGAGTCCTCTCAGTCTCCCCTGATCCTAGTCATGTCTCAAGAAAAACATTCTCCTCTACCGAGGTTTGTCTCTTCTGAATACCAGAGCTGCCTTATGGGATTGTTTCAAATGCTGGATTATAGATAGACAAACTCTCTAAGAAACAGGTAGAAAACAAAATCCTGATGTTGTCATCGTATATTTTAATAGTACCGCTGAAAATTAGTTACAGATCATACATTTTAATTCTAATTATGTGGAACTCCAAAATCATTTTGGTAACAGAAATTACTCTAACCTGTTGCTAAGCAGCATTTTTAAATTGCTTTGGTAAGAACTTAAAAATTAAGAAATCGATTAATGAATCAGACCAACAAAACCTAGTAAAATGAAGAATCTGTATCTTTATTCATGATCCAAGAATTATTCCAACTTAATTCAAAGTGAATATATTTTAGGGGCGCCTGGGTGGCTTAAGCATCTGCTTTCAGCTTAGGTCATTATCCCAGGGATCTGGATTGAGCCCTGCATCAAGCTCCTTGTATGAGGGGAACCGGCTTCTCCCTCTTCTCACAGCTCAGTGTTTTTTCTCTCTCTCTAACAAATAAATGAAATATTAAAAAAAAACAAAGTGAATATATCTTTGGTTATAGATAGAATGAAAAAGAATTATGCTTCTAAACCCTACTTAACAAAGAATTAGTGAAATACAGACATTGACATATATCTCTAAAATTGCATTTCTCAATCTATTTAGCTCCTGACTTTTTTTGTCAGCACAATTGATACATAAAAGAAAATATATTGGTATCTTCCAAATGAAAAGCCACTGCAAAAGGATTTTGATAAATCCAACATAGTAAAAATGAGATAGGAAAAATTAGAGTAAAAAAATAATGAAAGAAAATAAATCAGCTAAACTGTCAAGCTTTCTTGATTTAAGGAAGGAAGCATTTAGAAGATTAGGTGTTGATTTTTACATTCTTGTACTTCAAGGTGAGATAATACTGGCATGGCCATTTATGGCCCTCACTCCTTACTCCACATTGTTTGGCAAGCTTTAGGTGAATGTTTTTGTAAAAGACTAATACCCTTTCTCTGGATATACTTTTCATTCCAAAGCAATATATAAACATTACATCTCTAGTTCTGGGAGAGCTTGAGGTACAAAGGAAAACCGGAATGGATGTGATCATGGGAATACCTGTAGCCAGGCGTTAACATTCACAGTTAAATATGTCAGCATCAGACTTCCTGATGTACCGCCCACCATTTCACACAATTCAGCCAGCTGACTCATTCAAAACCTTAAGGCTAACCAGAATAAATTAATGAGTCATCATTAATAAATAAGCAAAGTATGTCCCTTTATTCCTCATGGGAGTAAAATAACCCTCCTGAGTACCTTTGGAGTAAATATGTCTCAACTATGTAGTTTTTTGAATTACTATCTATAATAATTTACATATTTAGGGAAGACATTAAATTTTTAGAGCTGTGAGTGATTACTTGTCAGGCAAGGGAAACTGCGAAAAAAGTGATTTGCCATATATTTATGAAGAAAAAATTAACTGACAAACAGACTTTGTTATGATAATGAATCATAGTTTTATGTGTGTGGTGGGATGAAGTAGTCAGAGATCTGATCCTGACATTTCTGTCTACATGTTTTTAATTCATCCAAGGAAGTATTCAAAGAAAGCTCTTTGTTCAATTCAAAGAAAGCTTTGAATTCAGAATTCTCACACTGTGCACAATACTTTTCACTCCCACCAGGTAATGTAATGATAAGAATATTTTAAGATCAGCAGATGAGACATTAGATGTAAATACAGTGTATTAGTGACAGAAGCCAAAATACCCATTCAACTGATAGGGAGAACACAGAAATTTATTAGGACTCAAAATCCCAAATAAGACCTCTATATTAATCAGTGCTTATTTTGAACAAATTAACTACTACAGTAAATTATTTTTTTTATTTTTAAAATATTTAACAGCTTTATTGAACTACAGTACACATACCATAAAAACTACCCATTGGAAGTATGCAGCTTGATGATTTTTAGTAAATTTTGAATGGTGCAAATATCATCATAATCTAGTTTTTTTAAGGATTTTATTTTTTAGTAACCTCTACACCCAACATGGGGCTCAAACCTACAACTCCAAGTTTAAGAGTCTCATTCTCTTCCAACTGAACCAGACAGGCATTCCCATCATAATCCAGTTTTAGATAACTTCTCTCATTCTAAGATGATCTCTCCTGTCTGTTTTCAGTGAAACATGCTTCCACTTCCAGTCCCTGCAACCACTGATACAGTTTCTGTCTTTATAGTTGTGCTTTTTTCTAGAAATTGTATACAAAATGTGTGGTAGGAAGACTAAAAAAATGTTCACACCCCAATCCCTGGAATCTATGAATATGTTACCTCACAAACCGAAAGGGACTTTGCTGATGTGAGACCTTCAGATGGGAAGATTATTTTGGATTATTTGGATGAGCCCATTCTAATCACATGAGTCCTTAAAAACAGAATTTTCCCCAGCTGAGTCAAAGGGATATAGTAATAGAAGGGTCAGAGGAATGCAGTGTGAGAGGGACTTGACCCACCATTCTTGGTTTTGAAGAATGAGGAAGGAGACCATAAGCCAGGGAAGATAGTGAGCCACTAGAAGGAAAAATCAAAGAAACTGATTCTCCTCTAGAGCCTCCAGAAAGGAACAATACCAAAAGAAATATCCAACATAAAAATACTCAGCAATATCTTTCAAAATTATTATTGGTGGCATATAACTTAAGCACCATGTACAGTCTTAAAAGCTGGTGCTGTAGAACCCAGAGAGGCTTGACAACATTTTAATTTTCTACTATATCTTTCTTCCTCTGGGACCACATAATAAAGATTTTCTTCCTTTTAATTTTTATTTTGCTGTTGTATTAATATTGCTAGTTTAAGAAAAACGTTTTTAAAATTTAAGTGAAACAAACATTATCTAATTATTAGCTAATACATTCCTTTTGCACAGTCTGTATGAACTCCAGTGCTAGATCTCTCTTTAATTTAGTCAGACAATTCAAAAATATGAGTGAAAATGTCAAGATCTGAATATCTGACTATTTCCATTTACCTTGGACTCTGAAAAGAGTCAATATGGCATGCTTGACATTTAGCCTAATTACCATAATTGCAATAAATCACGTAGGAAAATGTCAGTGAACCTAAAATAAATTCTTCTTTTCATATTAGCTAGTTTAGTAGTTTTTCCCTAATCTTTATTTATAGGAAAAGATTTGGAGAGTCCTCTCATTTTCAGTTTATACTTGAGCTGAATTGAGTAAATACATAGGAGAAGGATAGATATCTTCTAACATAACCAAATTTTGTCTTAGGGCTAAATTTCAATTCACCTATCATGACCTGAGTCTAAGGCAGAGGCTTAACACACTGAGCCACCCAGGCACCCCTGAATTAAACTTTCTTATGTGCTGTTTCAAACTACTTAAAATAGTGTCTCTTCAGAGTCTTTTGTTCATCCAGACACTACATAAAATTGACAGCATATTCCAAAAATAAGGTTATTTTTATTACTACTGTTCTTACTTATTAGTTAAACTGGTCCATCTTTGGGGCACCTGGTTGGCTTAGTGGGTAAGCCTCTGCCTTTGGCTCAGGTCATGATCCCAGGGTCCTGGGATTAAGCCCTGCATCAGGCTCCCTGCTCAGGGGGACACCTGCTTCTCCTTCCCCTCTGTCATTCCCATCCCCTCCCTGTTTGTGATCTCTGGCTCTCTCTACCTCTCTGTCAAATAAGTAAATAAATCTTTAAACTAGTCCTTCTTTAAAATAGTCCTGCTTGAATTGCTTCCCCAGTTTGTCATTTATTATGAGTTATAATAAATTTTTTGTTTACCTTTGTAACATGTTATACTTTATATTTATAAATTGATGTGTCACTCAGTACTCTGGACAAGTAATACAGGTAAAGTATCATCTTCCACTAAATGAAAAGGGGCACACAATAGAAAGTTTAGAGGGGAGAGCCAGATCAGGGCAATTGTGGGAATCTTTCCATACCTCTCCATGTCCAAGGAAATCCAGAATCCCTTTAAGGACTCTATGCATCATATTTTAATTTATGCTTACATTGTAGCAGGGGGTTGATTTGCTTTTAAAAAAGAAAACAGGAAGGGAAGGGATACTAAACTTTGTCATACTATATTCTAATTTTGTATTACTATCTTCCAGTATTTTGTAAAGTATTTTATAATGGCAGTGAAATCACAAGAGAGTATTTCTAGTTACAGTGAAGTCCTAATTTACGTAAACAGCTTCAGTCTGTACTTTATGAAATCAGTGACTTTTCTTGATTGCCAAGGAGATAGTAGCTTTAAGTGGTGAATTTCTTCACACATATTATCTATTTTGAGTAAAGGATGGAAGATTATGCTATAGATCATTGAGGCTCCCAGTAGTTTGCAACCTTGTCTTTTTGAGTCACATAAAAAAGGATATAGTTTGAGATGGACTATAAATATGTACAGTCATTTTAATAAACGTTAGGAATTTTCTCATTGCAAGAGCTGCATTATTAATAAACATAACCCTTTTGATTTGTTTTCTATGGTGACATTCTTAGATTTTAATAAAAACAAGAAATAGAAATACTCATTTCACAAATGCATGCTTCAAACTATCACAAGTTCTAGAAATAAAATTTTCTGCTATAATATAGGAAAATATAATTTTTCTAGTTAACAGGTTAAGAAACATCATGGGGCGGGGGGGGGGGGTAGAGAAAGGGGCAGAGAGAGAGGGAGAGAGAATCTTAAGCAGCTTCCACATCCAACGCAGACCCCAGCACAGGGCTTGGTCTCACAACCCTGAGATCATGACCTGAGCTGAAATCAAGAGTCAGACACTTAACCAACTGAGCCACCAAAGTGGTGCAAGCTGCTGTATTCAGTGTAGGTGGCTGAACTTACATGAACTCTTTTCCCGTGTCTTGGTTACATGAGCCTTCTGTTAGTCTTAGCTGTCATCCTGAGAAGTCTATATGACATGACTATTTCTCTGCCTTTCCAGGTCACTGTTTTCTCTAATTTTTGATGAAAAAGGCAGCATTCACATTCCCCAATGTCTTTACCTTGACTTCCTCAGAACACTAAGAGTGTTACAGGTAATATTAATGTGATTTTATTACTTTCTTTAATACTTTTAGGTTTCCAGTTTCCTTTTTAAATACCACACATAATGTATTGAACATATATGCAGTCACATTTTAATAGAATGTCACAACAGAAAAGAGAAAAAGGACATTTCGCTTTTTAATTCATCATGAAAAATTTCAGAATCATTATAGAAAAGGAATATTTCTCAAATATATTGAATAATAGCATATTTCTTTGTTAGGGTGCCCAAATCTGAATTTGAATGTCAAAATACATTATTTGTTTCTCCATAATTTTCAGCAAAATTCTTAGATAAAATTACAAATCAATAATCAAAGGGAAAAAAGGAGATTATGTGAAACAGTATCCTTTATTTACTTCAAAACAAATTTGGTATTGTTAAATCCACTTATAACCATCCTTGTGTTTCCTTTTAGTGACTTAGTGGCCTTGTAATAATTTTAATTTTATTGTAGATTTTGTGTATTTGTCATGAATTAATGTTACCAAGACAACATAATTTTTAATATATATGGACATTAAAGAAAGTTTGCATGACAGGAATTTTTTCATGAGAAAAAATTGGTTGACTTCCTTTTCTAATTACTTATGTTTCTATATGTGACCAAATGTATGTTGAGGCCCTAGTTGTATACTGTCATCTAACTTCTTAAAAGGTGAAACTATCATTGCTTTTACAACTAAGAGGACTTAATTTGGAGTTTAAAAACTAAGACAATAATGAAATATGAAAGTTGTCTTCTGAATTTAAGGGGGTCAAAATGCAATGCCAAATTTCAAGGGTACTATTCTTTATAATTCCTGACATTTTTTACTTTTGAGGGTATCCTGATATATCATTTGGCCTCCTGTTTTGTGTTGTTTTGTTTTCAATTTTTTTTAATTTCTTTTCAGCGTAACAGTATTCATTGTTTTTGCACCACACCCAGTGCTCCATGCAATACGTACCCTCCTTAATACCCACTACCTGGCTCCCCTAACCTCCCACCCCCCGCCCCTTCAAAACCCCTCAGGTTGTTTTTCAGAGTCCATAATCTCTCATGGTTCACGTCCCCTTCCAATTTCCCTCTTTCACTTATTTGTGGAGCATAACAAATAACATGGAGGACATGGGGAGATGGAGAGGTGAAGGGAGTTGAGGGAAATTGGCCTCCTGTTTTACCTTCTTGTTTGCCAAGACAAGTCTCAATGAGGTGTAGAAAAGATATCTGGGGCCAAATAATACAGTGTTGTTGAAAAACACTTGCCTCACGTAAATACAGTCTTGGTGAGAGAATATCTAAGATTTGCCTTTCCAACAATAATAGTATGTGGTTTTGAAAAAAATAGGGTATTGTTGCCTTCATTTGTTTATATGTAGAATTTTAAAAGTTTAATAAATATTGTTAAACATAAGATGATTTTTTGCTTTGTTGTTAATTAGGAATTCTTTGTAAAACAGAAAATCAACAAAGTAGTGTTTGGTTCCAGTATAACATTTTCTTCAAAAGGATTACAGCAGAAATAGGTTTAAAAAAAATCTTAACATAATAAATGGCATCCTAAAAAGATTGTTGTCCATTATGTTGTAACTCATTTACTATTATCTAGAAAAAAGCTTCCAATGGTATGACATTATACATATTGTTATAAACATTTGCTTGCATTTTGTATTTGCTTACTCCTGATGAATTATAAAAAAGCTATTGCAATGGAACTGCTCCTCCTCATATTTTGTACTGTAGTAGAGGCTTAGAAGTGAAGGTTGTCTTCATTGCTCGGTTTAGCAATGCTCTTACAGATATGTTGTATTAGGTGAGTTTGCTGAAACGGGCTGGTCAAGAGCTACTGTATGACTCCTGAGAATTTTGTGTAGCTCTCATAACTGGTAACTACAAAACAATTTTGTTTTCAACGTTAAAGTAGGACTTAAATTTGGAGCTCCTGGAAAATAATTCACATTAATTTTTGAATACTTCTTTATTCCTAGAATTAGATTTTTGATGGCTACCCCCCTCTCCACAACATTGTTGTAATGTTGATACCTTCTGTCATAAAAAGATGGTAATGGCATTCTTATATTGTTAACATTCACAATTCTACCTTTTCTATTATTTACCAAGTACTAAAAGCTCACAGGAGTCAGTGAGGTGCAAGTAGATTTGTCATCATACAATCCCAAGTGAAAAACTCTA
The DNA here is from genome assembly GCA_004024625.1 of Mellivora capensis. Taxonomy (NCBI): domain Eukaryota; kingdom Metazoa; phylum Chordata; class Mammalia; order Carnivora; family Mustelidae; genus Mellivora; species Mellivora capensis. The sequence continues at coordinate 79,296 of PISX010006972.1, read as the reverse complement.
TTTTTTTGAAATATTTTTGTTGTGAGGACTAGTTTCTTAAACCTTGTTAGCCACAGTTTCCTTATGTATGAAATCAGGCAAAGAGCAGTGGCTCACTAAATTATAAGTATCTTATGTCTTTACCTCAGACTATTTAAATGAGGCTGAGTTGTAAGGAGCTGAGCAAAAGCACTTAGAGCAACAATGAAAATGCACATAACCTGTGACATTAAAGATCTCATGAAAACATCCTTTGGAAACAGTAACCCTCTCTCTTATGTAGGATAACTTGTAAGGTCTGTAAGATAGGAAACAGCAGGTGTTATTTCCTTTACTATCAGTGCAACTTTGGGGCTGAGTGGTGAGGTGGGTGTGGTTACTGAATCCTCCATCTGCTTATATATACTGATTGGCGAGTATGTGTGTGACAACATTGGTATGTGAAGATGGTGATGATGTGTTGATGAAATCCTCCTAGGATTTAGGAAGCCTCAGCCCCAACAGTCACTTGTTCTGTGATCTAGACTCTTAGTTGTGGTCTCCTGGTATTTAAAAGTAGGTAATAATAATTTCTTTCTAAATGTCACTAGGTAATTATAAATATCACATGAGGTAAGTATGTGCTGGTAATTTATAATCCATTAACTACCATAAAATGCAACGTACTCTTATTCAGACAGAAATTAAGTCCCTTCCATGCCCTACCATGCTCTCTTAATAATTTTTATAAATAAAGAAAACCTCACAAAATAAATGTATAACTTATTGTATTATTATGAAGGAAACACCCCTGTGAATACCACACATATCAAGAAATAGAACTTTACCAGATACCTCAGAAGCTACTCTATGTGCTTAATACCAATAATAAACTTTTGTGTCCTACCCCTGAGAATAACCAGTACTTTAATTTTTATAGTGATTCTCTTCCCTCCTGTTGAAGAAGTAATTTATATTGGACATTTCCCACAGTACGAATTTCATTGATTGCACACTTTTAGTGTAATCAGTAAGTTTCCTTTCCCTTGTGTTTCCTGCAAATTGGCAGCTGGTTCCAGATGCTTGATCAGAATGCAAATTGGCAGCTGGTTCCAGATGCTTGATCAGAATGTTTATCCTTTTGGCAAGACTATGGTCAGCATTGGGTTTACTCATCAGTGTCTGGTTGTTTCTTTTTTTGGATGTTAGCCATTGATACTCAATGCCTACATCCATTAATTTACAAGACATCGGAAAATGGTACTTATTCAAATTCTATAATTTCATTTTTATGTATTAGTTGAAGTGTTTTTATCAAGCTATTGTTCCCCTCATAAACTATTTGTTCATCCAGTGGTATCATTTATACAAATAAGCTTTGACTGTTTACTACCAATTTTCAAGGAAATGAACTGCAAGTACTATCCTTGTTGAATCACAAATTGTTCCTTGTAGCCTTGACCAGTTGGTTCCTAAATCTTTGTAGCCTTGACCAGTTGCTTCTTAAATCTTTTGACATGATCTTAGTAGTCTCTGATAGTTTCAGATTCATCTTCTACATTTCCTCCTTTGGGCCTGGAATTATCCATTTGTCTCTGAAATCCTGTTTTGTTTTTTTTTTAAGGAGGAAATGATATTTCAAAAACACAAAAACAGTTAAGAGATTATGACTTTTTTCTAGGCCTTTTCAGTGGACAGGACTGGCAGATATATTTTTTACATGTTAACACATAAATTTAATTGTATGTATATAAAATTTCTCATGACTTTATATCAATAGTTTCAATTCACATTTAGTACTACTGAGTTTTTAGTTCATTTCTATTGAAGTATACCTATTTCATGTTCTTCCACATGAAGGGTCCTTGTTTTCAAAGACATGGACAATAATAGAATTAGGATATCCCATTAAACTAAATTGTTTTATTTCACATTACACAATGATATCCTCAGAAGAATAATACTCCATATGATTACTGAGAAGAGCTAATTATTTCCTACATATTCTCCCTAGTCATCTCCACTTTTTAAAAATAGTTGTAGTATATTTACATTGTCAGAACATCTAGCTATTACAAATATTCTTTCTTTTTTTAACTCTTATTTAATTTTGGTCTCCAACTAAATATTTATTAAAGGTATTTTTTCATTCCTCCATTTCCTTAGATATATTGTTCTATTTCTTTATGGCATAAAGCATAACTGTTAGAGTCAGATGATAATCTATTTTTCCATATAATTTATAAGTTATTTTTGCTTATATGTCCTTCATATTTTTCTTTCATATAAAGTCCAGAATAAATCTCACTGGAAAAACAAATATGTACTAAAGATAGTGGATCAATTACTATAAAGCTAGTATAAAGATTAAAAGACAAAAGTAGTAATAATAACTATGTTTATAATAGGTAAGGGATATGAAAGATAAAAAGATATAAAATGTGACATTAAAAACATAAAACATGAAGGGAGAGTAAACATGTTGAGTTTTAGAATGAGATCAATCTTAAAATTGATCCACTTAGACTATTATAGATATAAGTTGTTAAATGTAATCCTCACAGAAACCATAAAGGAAAAGCCTATAGTAAATAACAAAAGATAAAAGAATATAAGCATATCAGTAATGAAAATCATCAACCCACATAGGAAAAGAGCAAGAGTAGAGAAGAGTACAGAGTAGCTACAAAAACCACTAGAAAGCAATTAACAAAATGACAGTAAGTTCATACCTATCAATAATTACCTTAAATATAAATGGACTATATTCTCTAATAAAAAGATATACAGTGAATGAAGGGATTAAAAAAAAAAGACCCATTTATATGCTGCCTGAAAGGGACTCTCTTTATATGTACGGACACACACAGGCTGAAAGTGAAGGGGTGGAAAAAGTTATTCTATGCAAATGGAAACCAAAAGAAAGCTGGCATAGGTATAATTATAGCAGACAAAATGTTCTTTAAAATAGAGACTATAATAAGAGATAGAGAAAGGTGTTACATAATCATAAAGTGGTTAATCAAACAAGAGGATATAATATTTGTAAATATTTATGCACCCAACATAGGAGCACCTAAATATATAAATCAAATATTAGCAAACCTGAAGGGAGAAATAGACAGCAACACAATAATAGTAGCATGTTTTAATACCCTACTTACATTAATGGATAGGTCACCCAGACAACATGTTATACCAGATGGACTTAAGAGATATTATAGAATATTCCATACAAAAGTGATGGAATATATATACTCTTCTTAACTGCACATAAAACATTTTCCAAGATAGATTTTTTTTTTAGGCCACAAAACAAGTCTTAATAAATTTAAGAGGACTGAAATCACATTTATTTTTTTTCTGACTACAATGCTATAAAACTAGAGATTAATTACATAAAAAAAGAGAAAAGTCACAAATATGTGGAGATTAAACATGCTATTGAACATACAATGGGTCGAGAAGAAATCAAAAGATAAATAAAAAATTTCTTAACAAGACAAATGGAAGTAGAAATGGAACATACCAAATTTACCTTCCAAGACGGAATTATGACAAAATATAAAATCTTAACAGACAGATTACTACAGATTACAAGGAGATTGAATCAGTAATAAAACCTCCCCAAAAATAAAAGTCCAGAACTAGATGGCTTTACTGGTGAATTCTACCAAACATTCAAAGAAGAATTAATACCAATTCTTCTCAAACTCTTCAAAAAATGAAAAAGGGGGGGGAAACTTCAAAACATATTTTATGAGGTTAACATTACCATAACACCAAGACTAGGGAAGGGTGCCACAAAGAATAAAATCAGAAGCCAATATTCCTAATAAAAATTGTTGCAAAATTCATCAACAAAATATTAATAAAGAAAATTCAACAATACATTAAAAGGATAATACACCATACTCAAGTGGGATTTATTACAGGAATGCAAGAATGGTTCAACATCCACAAATTAATCAATGGGATATGCCACATTAACAAAATAAAGGTTACAAACCATATGATCATCTTAATATGCAGAAAAAGCATTTGAAAAAATTCAACATCTATTTATAATAAAAAATCTCAACAAAGTAGCTACAGAGGGGTCATATGTCAACATAACATAGGCCATACATGAAAAGCCCACAGCTAACATTCATACTGAATGCTGAAAAACTGAGAGATTTTCCTCTAAGATCAGGAGCAAGACAAGGATATTCACTTACCACTTTTATTCAATTTAGTAGTAGAAGTCTCACCCAGAGCAATTAGGCAAGAAAAAAACTTAAAAGGCATCCAAATCAGAAGGGGAGAAGTAAAATTGTCACTATTTGTTGAGGGCATGATATTATAAACAGAAAACCTTAAAGTCTCTATCAAAACAACTGTTATAATTAATTAACAAATTTAGTAAAGTTAGGATGCAAAATCAGTACACAAAAAATATGCTGCATTTCTTTAGAGTAATAACAAACTATCAGAAAGAGAAATTAAGAAAAACAATCCCAATTGTAATTGCATCAAGAAGAAAATACATAGGAATAAATTTAACAAAGCATGTGAAAGAGCTGTACAGTAGTAATTTCTTATCAGTTGCTTTATTTTCCACAGTTTGTTACTCACAATCAACTGCTGTCCAAAGCAGATGATTTCCCTTCCGATATATCATCAAAAGGTCAAGAGTAGCTTAATACTACTTCACAGTTCCTACATCATTGACCTCACTTCATCTCATCCCATAGGTGTTTTATTGTCTCAAATCACAAGAAGGTATGGTACAATAAGGTATTTTGAGGGAAACAAAGAACCACATTCACATAATTTTTATTCCAGTATATTTTATAATTGTTCTTTTTTATTATTAGTTATTGTTATTAATCTCTTATCATGTATAATTTTAAATTAAACTTTATCTTAAGTATGTATGTATAGGGGAAAACATAATATATAAAGGGTTTGGTGCTATCCATGGTTTCAAGCATCCACTGGGAGTCTTGGAATATATCCCTTGCAGATAAGGAAGAAGTACCATATGTTGAAAATTATAAAATATTAATGAAAGAAATTGAAGGCATATATAAATAAGAACATATTTCATGCTTATGTATTAGAAGAATTAATTTTGCTAAAATATTTACACCACCCAAAGTAATCTGCAGATTTAATGCAATATCTATCACATTCCAATTGTACTTTCCACAGAAATAGAACAAACAATCCTAAAACTTGTATAGAATCACAAAAGACCTCAAATAACCAAAGTGATTGTGAGAAAAAAGAACAAAACAAGAAGCATCATACTCCCTGATTTCAAAGTATATTGCAAAGCTATGGTAGTTAAAACAGTGTCATACCAACATAAAAACAGATCAATACAACAGAATAAAGAGCCCAGGAATAAACCCACCATATATGGTTAATTAATTCATGAAGAAGACAAGTTTATACAATGGGGAAAAGATAATTTCTTCAGTAAACGGTGTTGGAAAAATTAAATAGCCACATGTGAAAGAAAAAAATGGACCAGCATCTTATACAATACACAAAAATGAACACAAAATTGATTAAGACTTGGAAGAGTGAGTTGGGGAAAATCGGAGTGGGGAGACAAACCATGAGAGACTGTGGACTCTGAGAAACAACTGAGGGTTTTAGAAAGGAGGAGGGTGAGGGGTTGGGTGAGCCTGGTGGTGGGTATTGAGGAAGGCATCTATTTTATGGAGCACTGGGTGTGGTGCATAAACAGTGAATCTTGGAACACTGAAAAAAAAAATTACAAAAACAAAAAAGACTTGAACGTAAGACCTGAAACCATAAAACTTTTAAAAGAAAACATAGGTAGTAAATTCCTTGATGTAGATTTTTTTTAATTCATTTATTTGACAGACAGATCACAAGTAGGCAGAGAGGAAGGCAGAGAGAGAGGGGGAAGCAGGCTCCCCGCGGAGCAGAGAGCCCGATGTGGGGCTCGATCCCAGGATCCTGGGATCATGATCTGAGCCTAAGGCAGAGGCTTTAACCCACTGAGCCACCCAGGCACCCTTTGATGTAGATCTTGATGATGATTTTTAAAATCTGACACCAAAAGAAAAATAACAACAGCAAAATGAATTTAAAAAATCAAACTAAAATCTACACAGCAAAGGAAACTATCAGGCAACCTGCTGAATGGGAGAAATTAATTGCAAATCATATAACTGATAAGGCATTAATAACCAAAATATATGAAAAACTAAAAAAAATCAATAGCAAAACAAACCGATTACCTGATTAAAAATGGACATTTTTCCAAAGAAGACATACAGATCACCAACAGGCACATGGAAAGATGCTCAACATCATTAATCATCAGGTAAATGCAAAGAAAAACCACAATGAGATATCACCTCACACCTATCAGAAGGGCTAAAATCAAAAAAGAAAAGAGAGAACAAGTGTTGGCTCAGAACTGGAGAAAAGGGAACCCTTATGTACTATTATTGGCAGAAATGTAAATTGGTGTAACCCCTCTGCAAAACAAATTGAGCTTCCTCAAAAATTAAAGAAAAAATAAAACTACCATATGATCCAGCATTTTCCATCTGGGATATTTACCTGAAGAGAAAAGAAAATCCCCAATTTAAAAAGATACGCATAACCCCCAGTCATTGTAATATTATTTATAATAACCAAGGTATGGAAACAACCTGTATCCATTGATGAATGAATGGATAAAGAAATAGAATATTAGTCAAGCATAAAATGGATGGAACTTGATGGCATTAGGCTAAGTGGAATAAGTCCAAAGAGAAAGAAAAATATAGTATGATCTTCCTTAAATGTGGAATCTAAAAACAAAACAAACAAACAAAACAAGCTTATAGATACAGAGAATAGACTGGTGATTGCAAGAGGCATTGGGGATTAGGAAAATGAACTGTTCTTTTTATAGTTTAAGTAAATTGAGTAAAAATTTAAAAAATAAAAATAAGTTACAGTATTTTACTAGAATATCTATTGATATTTGTTACTCTTGTTCAATATTCTCAGATACACAGTGTGCTCTTTCAATTTGTGACTTCCACTTTTTTTTTCGGGAATTAAATTTTTGTGTGTATGAATTCTGTTCCCTTGTTTCCTTACCCTACTCTTTTTAAGGTATTTTTTTATCCATATCCTGGATCTTTTTTTGGTCTAACTTCAATATTTTTCATTGTCTTAAAAACTTTTTATCTCCTTATTTGTTTTCAATTTTTAAAAAGTCCTTACTTAAACCTTCTATTTCTCTAAAAATATCTGCTTATTTACTTTTTGTATTTCTTCCAGTTTATTCTTAATTTCTGAAGTAATTATTTTTAATTCATTTCTGAAAACAGTTACCTCATTTCTGAGTTATTCTAATTTATGTTATTCTTTTTTAATGTTGTAGAGTTAATTTATGTAAGTTATTTTGTGAGCATGTCTTTCTGCCATGATTTTTTTGTCTATAGGGATATTATTTTACTCTTTACCTTCTTTTTCTTTAATCTTTGTGGTTTTCCACTTCAATGCCTTTATTTTGTTCATTGTTTCTCTAGATGATGGATTTAACAACCTATTCTATTGTTTTTGTGAAATGTACAAATATTTGATGACTTGCTTTCTAATACTTATGGTCTCTTACCCCACTTTTTTCTAAATTTTCCTTTTTATTCATTTCTTTTGCCTATATTTCATTCAATTTTGTGCTGACTCCCATCAGTTTCTTTTCACTGTGGGACACTTTTCTGGAGGAGAACTTTAGCTAGTTGGTTTCAGGACTTCACATGGCCCAGCTTGTTTTAAATCTTTCTGATATTATCAAGTATCTCATGATAGGTGGAATTCTAAAGACCAATGATTTCTGCTCCTGATTATTCAATTAGACACTAATCTGAGTCCTTCCCTGAAGGAACTTTGTGGATATAATGAAGATTACTAATCAGCTGACTTTAAAAATAGATTATCCTGGATTATCAAGGCAGAACAAAATCTAATTATATGTAAGCACTTGAAAGCAGAGAAATTTCTCAGACTGTCAGAGAGATGCAACAGAAGGAAATTACCTGTTTCAGAGATATCTGAAGCATGGGAAGGACTTGACATTAATCTAGTACTAATGTTGTTTATCACTTTTCAATTTTGTATTCAGTTTCTCTATTTTTATATGAAAATTTAGAGAGATTTAAAAAATAAACTATGCCATTGCCATCTTCCCCGAATTCCTCTGACGCTACTATTCTCACATTACTCTATAAATCTTACCCAAAACATGATCTGCTTGTATAAATATTCTAATAATTAACCTCACCCATTATGCCCACCAGGAATTGTTCATCTCTTTCAGTACTTCAGAACTCCATTGATACCTATACTATGTGGAAGTCTGCCTAACTAATATGGTACTTTGGAAATGACATTTGATTGTTCCCTGCTGAATGATATTTAGTATTCCTCAACTTTGGACAATAGCCATATTTACTATATTTTAGTTGCTTTCTGGTTGTACTTAGGATGGTGCACAACAGCAGGCATTTTATACATTTGATTTATACATTTGATTAGATAAATCTATGTATCTAATGCAAGTGATGATTTTTCAATGAGAGAGTCTAAGAGAATCCCAGGAGCAGCAACTGAGAAACTGTTTTAACAATAAGAAAATATAACTGATCACATAATAGATTTATTGAGAAAGTTATAGGGCCTAAATGCAAATTCTTATGGAGGGGAAAAGAGAATATTTAATACATGGGTACATATATACCAGGTTTTTGAATATGATTCATTTGTCAGAAATTATACAATATAAGTATAAAAATAAAGTTTAGGTGAATATACATACTGCAGTAAGACAGACCTTTCTAAGCATAATATCCAAGAAGGAAATCATCAAGGAAAGATGAAAAAATTTGATTCTCAACCACTACCTTCTCGTAAATAAAACAAATCTTTGTAAATTAAAAACAACAAAAATTAAAAATCAAGTGATAAGCTAAGAAAAAATATTTATACATATATGTGAAAGAAGCTTAATATTCTGCTGGTTATAACATAATGTAGTATAATAATCTTGTTTAATCAAAGCATGTTTAAAAGAACTTATTAAATGCATGTACCCAAAACTAAGTAATTTGCCCTAAAATCACCATGGATCTAGGAAAATATTTCATTCTAAAAGCAATAATTACAGTATGTTATTATCTAACAAATTAAAATATAACACATTAGAAAAATATACATTTCCTAAAATACAGACTTGGCAAATTAATTATGCCCCACCCATACTAGGGCACTTGGTATCAATTAAAAATAATATTGGTTGTGTTTGTCTGTGTGTGTCTGTATGTGTTTATAGTACTATAAAATGGCGAAACAGCTTATGGGCAATGTGTACAGAGTACTCCAAACCTTTCTAAGCAAAAAAACCCTTGTTTTTCCAAAAGCAGTCTCTCAGATTTTCCACCATTTAATTATATTTAACTCATTTTAACCTTTGAAATATGTTCATGACACAAGGAGATTTTCTTTGGTTTATTGAGGTTTATTTACATCATCTAGTGGAAAAACTGTTACTAGTAATTCCACTTCCCTTTCTATACAAAGAAATTGCTTTTAATAGGAGGTTTCCTTATTACTAGCAATTATTTAATTATAATAATAAATTACTTAAAAAAGCCAAGAGACTTATGCACATCCAACTCTCTGGCATTAAGTAACAAAGAACAAAATTTTGGGTCAGATGCTTAAGAGAAAACAAAACAAAACACACTTAAAAAGAAAAAAAAATAAGTGACTCAATTATTGGGGTTTACTAATATCTATGTTATTTGAGTCAGGTAGTTTGAAATTAACATATGACAAATATGTAGAATTACATGGAAATGCATAGATTTTAAAAACTAACAAATTTATTACCTCACTAACGTGGATTTAGAAACTTACCCTCAGATGACCAGTACATGGTAAGGATATTATAAAGTTATATTCTCTCAAATTTCAGCCTATCACTCTATCCAACTGATAACATTAAAAAAGAATCTGACTTATGATACATATCCCTTGTATATTGATCGATAGTACTTAGGCAAAGAAAGGAAGAAAATTGAGTAACTCTTCTTCATAAGTAGGAATACATTTTAGTAGTTTCATATTATGTGTTTAAATTTGTCCCTTTGCTGTTTTTATCTCATGTCTGGTCTCTTTTGTTTTTGTTTTTGTTTCTTTTTAAGTTTTTATTTTCATCACCTGGTGCTTATTACAAGTGCATTCTTTAATCCCCATCACTTATTTCACCCATTCCCCCTCCCACCTCTCCGCTGGTAACCATCAGTTTGTTCTTTATAGTTAGGAATCTGTTTCTTAGTTTGTCTTTTTTTTTCTCTTTTTCCCCCCTTTTCTCTTTTGTTTTGTTTCCTAAATTCCATATATGAGTGAAATCATATATTGTCTTTCTTTGACTGATTTCACTTAGGATTATACTCTCTAGCTCTATCCATGTCATTGCAAATGGCAAGATTTCATTCTTTTTTAATGGCTAAATAATATTATATATATATATATATATATATATATATATATATAGCACCTCTTCTTTATACATTCATAAATGGTTGGACACTTGGTCTGCTTCCATGTCTTGGCTATTGTAAATAATGCTGCTATAATCCTAGGAGTGCATGTATCCCTTTGAATTAGTGTTTTTGTATTGTTTAGGTAAATACCCAGTAGTGTGATTGCTGGATCATAGAGTTTTTTTGTTTGTTTGTTTTGTGTGTGTGTGTGTGTGTGTGTGTGTGTGTGTGTATAACCTCCATACTGTTTTCCACAATAGCTGGACCAGTTTGCATTCCCACCCGTAATGCATGAGGGTTCTTTTTTCTCCACATCCTCGGTAACACCTGTTGTTTCTTGTGTTGTTGATTTTAGCCATTCTGACAGGTAATATCCCATTATAGTTTTAGTTTACATTTCCCTGATTATAAGTGGTGATGAGCATATTTTCATATGTCTGTTGGCCATCTGTATGTCTTTTTTAGATAAATGTCTGTTCATGTCTTTTGCTCATGTTTTTAAATTGGATAATTTGTTTTTGAGTGTTGAATTTTATAAGTTCTTTATATATTTTGGATACTAATCCTTTATCCGATATGTCATTTGCAAATATCTTCTCCCACTCAGTAGGTTGCCTTTTAGTTTTGTTGATTGTTTCCTTCCCTGTGCAGAAGCTTTTTATTTTTATGTAGTCACTATCTAGAAGAAAGTTGCTAGGACCGATATCAGAGAAACTACAGCTTGTGCTCTTTTCCAGTATCTCATATTTGAACAACTGTCATAGTTTGTATGTAGATGCAAAATAAGGAACTGAACAATCTTGGAAAAGAGCAATAAATACTATTTTTCACTCAGCAAAATTGTTCAAAGCACTGCTACTCAAAACCATTTAAATAGTTTATTTTGTAAAGCACTTTAGGAAAATTTTGTGACTTTTCTTAGCCATCATTTAAAATTAAATATTGTCTGTGTTGTTTTATCAAATGCTTTCAACATCTATTTATGTCATAGACATTTTCTTCTAGGTTCTGTTAATATAGTAAATTATATAAATTGATCTGCAAGTACTAAACCAACATTGATTCCTAGAATAAATTCTGCATGTTCATCATGTGTCATCCTTTTGATAAATAACTGGGTCCAATTACTATAGTCTCCTATATTTTTTGCATATGTGTTTATGAGAATCATTACCTTGTAATTTTCTTTTTCTTATAATGTGTTCATTAGTTTTTACTTTTGAAGTCATTCTGGCTTCATAAAATGTGGTAGAAAATATTTCCTATTTTCTTATTCTCTGAAAAATATGTGTAAGACTTATATTTTTTTTTTCTTCCTTAAGTGTTTGGAAGGTCATCTGGCCAACTGGGCCAGAACATTTTTGTCAGAAAGATTTTAATTACAGAACCAAATTCAGAATTTCTATTTCTTTTTGTATCAGTTCTATTAAGATAAAATTTTTAGAAGAAATTTTCTCATTTCATTTAAATTGTCAAGATTATCAGTAAAAAGTGATCCATAAAGTTTTTCTTGTCTTTTTAATGTCACTAAAATCTTTACTGATGTCCTTATTTTTTATATTGGTAATTTGTGTTTTCTCTCTCATTTTTTGCATCATTCTTGCTGGTTCCTGAGGGCGTACTGCAGAAGAATGAATCACAAGCAACTCAGCTGCAAGAGAGAGGGAGCAGGGGAAAACAGTAGAAAAGACTGTTGTCCGGAACAACTCCTCAGTCCCGTTTTTATTAGATATAGACAGTAATTAACAAAGGAGCTGAAGAAGGCTACACATTAATCACATGCCTTGTAGATAAACAAGAGGCAAGATAAAATATACCTGGTTGAGTATATAGTTGAGTTTATATAGTTTATAGTTTATAGTTGAGCAAGCACATTCAAAGGGCTCATCTAATTAGCCACAGGTGCTGTCAGGGGGACGGGGAGATAACGGAAAAATGAAGCAGGCAGAGTTCCGCCCTGACCGAGCTGGGCATCCCCAGCTGCTTGGCTTCAAAGACATATATCATCCTCTCCCCCAGAGGCCTGTTGCCAATATATGTTTTTCTTAAGGCTACATCTAAACATGCTTGGTAACTAGTATAATTTCTCATGGGTTATATTTTAAGTAATACATTGTTCTGAGGGACAGTTACAATTCTTAAGATTTTATCAGTTCTATTAATCTTTTAAAAAAACAAATTTGGTCAACTGTACTTCAGTAATAATAACCACCCTATATGCAATACCTAACAAATTTTAAAATGACATCTTTGCTTCTGTCCATTCCTTATTGTATGTAATCAGTATTCAAAGCCAGGGTGAGTGGAGAGCATGGGTCCACAGAAGCTGGCTTGGAGGCTGGGTCTGCAGGGGCTGAGTTACTTAGTGCTGGGGTGAACCTAGAGGTAGAATCCATAAGGCTAAAAAGGCCAACCTAGCACCAGGGTTCACAGAGGTGGGCATGGAGCCACAGTCTCTGGTGAAGTCAGGTGCTCACTTAACTCTCCTTCCCAATGGAAAGGATATCTCCCTCTGTGCTGGTCTGTCCAGTCTTAAAGGAGTGGTGACAGGTATAGTGTAAAACTGTCCTTTCTACCCCTTTCAGTGCATCTTTTCTTGTCTCAGTGTTCCACCCAGGTGCTACAATCTTTTACCTAGAATCTTTAACTCTTGTGAAGGTATTTTCATGCATGGATGGTTGTTCAAATTGATGTTTCTGCAAGTGGACAGGTGCTGGAAACTACTACACCACCATCTTACTGATGTCAATATCTAAATGTAGTTTTCTTTGTATATATCCCGCTTGTGATCTGCTGACCTTCATAAGCCCAGAGATTAGTTTCTTTCATTACTTTTAGGTAATACTGGCCATCATTTCTTTGAAAATTGCTTTTGTCCCATTTTCTTCTCCTTCTGAAACACAAATAACATGTTCATTAAACCAGGTACCCCAAATTCTTGTATACTCTGCTTACTTTTTCTATTTTTTTTCTTCCCTTTTTTTTTCTGGGCTTCTATTTGACTACATTCTATTAATCTCTCTTCAAGTTCACCAACCCTATCTTCTGCTATGGTCCACCTTCCACTGAACTCATCTAATGAAATATTAATGTCTGATATTGAAAATTTTAGTTCTAGGATATTCATTGTTTTTACATAGAGTGATTGCATTTCTCTGTTGAAATTACCCTCTCTTTACCATTTTTGGATTTCTTTACTTCTATATAGCACTATTTGTACTTCTTTTAAACTTCTTGGGGTGCCTGGGTGGCTTAGGTGCTGATTTCAAGGGCAGGCTCTGTGCTCAGCAGGGAGTCTGTTTGTAACTCTCTCTCTCTGTCTCTCTCTCTCTCCTTCCCTATGTCCTCCCTCCCCACACCTCTCTCCTAAAATTAAATAAACAAATACATCTTTTAAAAAAAAGCAACCCTCCTTGTCTGCTATCTACAGTGTCTGGATCTGTTGGTCCACTTTTTCTATTATTCTGTTTATAATCAGTCACATTTTCTATCTCTTTGCATATCTAGAAATTTGTGGTTGTATGTGTGGAAAAGAACTTGGTTCCAAATGTATTTACCACCAACTCCATCTCCTCTTTTATTCTATTAGGTAGATAAGGTGAAAGTGTGACTAATTCAAGGGTCAGGCTGATTGTAGTTTTAATGAGACTCAATCTACCTTGGGCTTTGTCAGTGCTCTTTAGGAATGGTCCTTCCCAGATTTTAATTGAGACTTTTGTGCAATCTTTGTTTATTCAGCCTTCTAAGACTGCAGGAGATTGAATTCTCTTTATTAGAGGTTTTGAGCTTAGCCCTTTATAATTCTACTCCATGCAAGTTTGAAATTCTGGGAAAAGTCTTATGAAGAAACTGAATATGCATTTGAGGCAGGCTCCTTCCCATTAGTAAAACTTTGTTCTCCAACCACTAAAAGATTTTGGGAAATGTCATTCTGTTTTCTAAAATGTTTGGCCCAGCCCACCAGCCTCCTATGCAGCCCTAGAGTCTGCCAAAAACAAGCTTAAGTATTATATCATAAATACCATTTGTGAATGTTAAATGGTGAAGGTAGTTTTTCTCTTTGGAAAATATTTTAAAACTGATGTAATCTGAGAAAGTATTTTGTTACTGATTTTTTTTTTTTTACCTACTCATGTACAATTAACATTTACACATATGGTCTTACATTGTAATCAATGTAGTTTCTATATATTTTTTAAAGATTTTATTTATTTGACAGACAGAGATCACAAGTAGGCAGAGAGGCAGGCAGAGAGAGAGGAAGGGAAGCAGGCGCACTGCTAAGCAGAGATCCCAATGCGGGGCTCGATTCCAGGACCCTGGGATCATGACCTGAGCCGAAGGCAGAGGCTTTAACCCACTGAGCCACCCAGGTGCCCCTGTAGTTTCTATATTAAAGTAAATTTTAAAATGGTGACCTTTGAAAACATTTCAATCAAGATAAAATTCTTATTATAGAAGGCTCTAGTTTTTGCTAAGCTTCCTTTCATGACATCCATGTGGATTCTCCTGATTAAGTCATTCCTATTTCCTGAATGAGCAAGAACTCCTTTTTTCCCCCATTAAAGATTAAAAGTTGTCAAATAATAAATATTCAGTACAGTAACATGAAGATAAAAGAAAGCCCAGGAAATGATATCTCACTTTTCCCCAGGCTCTATCACTAACCCTCATTCCAGCATGGGTGAGGTGGGTTACAAGAGAGGAATAAGGAACAAATTTGGAAATTCTTCAAATTCATATTTATTTAAACTTAATCTCTAGAAAGCTACTCTCTGAATATTATCATATTCCGCACCTACAATGACTTGCTTAGAAATTATTGCTCACTACTCTAGTTGAAGCAGAAAGTAGAGAAATTACGAATTTATATACCAAAGCTTTTCAAAACAGGATGTGTGCTTTTTGCAGTCCATGTGCTAAGATGATTTTAATGAGAAACCGAGGCTAAGATTGGTGAGTTATATTCTAAATAAATGCCACTCAAATATAAGAAGCAGTTAAAAGGACACAGAAAGAACAGGATTAAAAAATAAAAAAGCTAAGTATCTTCTCTGTATTACAATGTTATACATCAAAACAGAAAAATCTATTGAAACTAAAAAATTTTACAGCAGGTAAATCAATTAATCTAATTAGAAAACCCAATCTAGAAAAATCAATTACTCTAAGAAGGCTACAAAGTTATTCCTGACAGATTAATGCAATGCTAATTAAAGTTCAGTCTGAGTCTCTGAATTTTATTACAGAATTAAAATCACCAAACAGAAGTTTTCTCATTAATTAGTTGGAAAACCTAATTCATAGAAATAACTCCATTGAATAAAAAATGTATGTATGAGTAGCATCAACAAAATGTCTGAAAGGGTGTACTGAGACTATTTTTTCTTGTTTCAAACGAGAGGATATAAATTAACTTAAGCAGAAAATAATGTATTGGTTTGTGCAACTGAAAGTCTAGTTTGAAAGAGGTTTGTTCACAGATTAATTCTCAACTCATCTCTGTAGATAGATGGCATGGGTGGGGTGTGGGTGCGGTGTGGGTGAATAAACAGGTAGGGGGAGACATTAAGGTGCTTAACTGGCCAAGTCTGGAATAAGTGCTCTACCCCAGGAACCTCAGACCAAAAGAAGAAAGATATCTGAGCCAAAATTGGAGAATGAAGTTTGCTTCAGGATAAGGAAAAAATAATTGGGGAAAGCATGAACAAAAAGAGAGAGAAAAGAGAAAGAAAAAAAAAAAGGAATAGAAAAAAAAGAAGAAAGGCAGGGCGCCTGGGTGGCTCGGTGAGTTAAAGCCTCTGCCTTCGGCTCAGGTCATGATCCCAGGGTCCTGGGATCAAGCCCTGCATCAGGCTCTCTGCTCAGCAGGGAGCCTGCTTCCTCCTCTCTCTCTGCCTGCCTCTCTGCCTACTCGTGATCTCTCTGTCAAATAAATAAATAAAATCTTTAAAAAAAGAAAAAAAAGGGAGTTTTCATTGAATAGCTGGGGACTTCCATTCAATATAATTTTGTTCTTTTTTTAAAAACATATATTCCCTGATGTGAAAAATAAACTAAAATATTTGCAGTTATCTTTACCATAAAGCTCAAATAGAGAATTCAATTAGTAATAAAACTCAAAAAAATCAAATTGAGAATTCAGTTAGTAATAAAATCCAGTTCACTCACATGGAACATCTTATCTGGAGTCCATCTGTACTGTCATGTACAGAAAACATGGACTCCAGATAAGATGCTCCATGTGAGTGATTTCCTAGCTCAATCAACTCTTTAAAAGAAATTACCTCCAAAGTTTCTGGGTATTGTTGAATGAAATAGGGTTTCTTTGGGTTGGAGGTAAGGTCATACACAGGTCTTCCTCCAGGAATATATCTGAAAAAAAAAAGGAATAAATCTGGATGAGAGTTAATGTCAGAAATGCATACATCAGGCCTTAGGCAAGAACACTCTCAGAATCAGGATTGATCTTGGGGTTTTTAATATCCCCCTTGGGTATTTTAATCTGTTCAGGTAATGGATCAAGAGGTGTTGCTAGTTCAAGAAACAAATTCAGTCTTTGGAATCAGAACCTCAACATCAAATTCATTCCATGAGTATATCTCAGAATCTCTATAAAAGTGGAGAATCATGGTTGGTGCATTCAAGTTTTCAACATGATATTGAAAAGGAAGCACAAAATAGGTTTAGGAGAAATGAATATGGGTTTGATTTTGCTATCATAGTAATTTTCTATGCAGAGTATTGCCATAAAGCTGATATTCTGTTATATATCTTTCCAAAGATAGCTGTATTAAGAAGGAAGGGAGCACAACAAGGAAAAATTATTATTTCTACATTGCAAATTAGGAATAATATTCACTAATTAATGAGGCTTGTCTGTTTCTTGTGATGAACATAAGAGTTAAGTATACAAAACTTACATTTTCCTACAATTTATTTCTTCTTACAACTAAATAAATTAATGTGTGGTTATAAATTATTTCTTTTAAAACAATCAAAAGCCTTAGCTTCAGAGTTCTTTACCTCTAAGCATGCACTAATAATATATTTTAAGCAGCATTATTGGTTATTTGACAAGTGAATTATTTGTAATGTCAATATCTCTCCTTACTAAAAACACATACAAACTGAACCCTAATGTAAACTATGGATTTGGTTGATAATGATGTGTCATCATAGGTTCATTGATTGTAACTCTGATGTGGGATATTGATAGTGGAGGGTAGTGTGTGTGTCATGGAGACAAAGTATATAAGAACTTTCTTTTTTCCACTCAATTTTGCTGTAAACCTAAAATTTCTTTAAAAATAAAGTTTATTAATTTTAAAATTATAAAAATTATTTAAAAGCATAAACATAAATATGTCTTACAAATTTACGTGCCATTCTGAAAACATCGCAAAAACTATATTCAAAATTGAAGAAATTCTAGCTATTTACAAAAGTTACACACCCAATTTTTCTAGTTTACCTGTCTTCTTTAGGTATTTCTCTCTTCCTTTCTCAGTTATCTTATAATAATACAACAAATCTTTTTAAAAACTTAATTCCCTCAGCTTACATTATGTCTGAATCCTCCTAGAGATGGATCTCAGCCTACCTCTCCAAAAATATGAAGCACACGTACTGTATCCTTCCAGGAATATTTCATTTCATGTTTCACTTTTTCAGAGAAGTCAGTGACAAACCATTCACCCATATGTTTGCTTAATAGAGTATTTCAGTCAATGAAGCTGGTTTCTGGAGCCAGGCAAGCCTGGTGGCACTGGGCATTAGCCAAATATCTCAAACTATTTTTCTAAATGCTTTAGGTCCAGAAAAATACAAAGCTGGTTTTACCAAGTACTTTTTCTCTTTAATTTCTTAATTTGTGCACATTGTGAGGAAAATGTAGTCCATCTGTTTCATTGGCACTTAATTTGACAAATTACTGTTTTGTAAGAGTATTTGATGTCCAAGAAGCCTAGCAGTCTTTTTAGGAGCATTTGAAATCCTCCACAACCCATCAGAACGCCTGGGAACTGAGGTTTTCCCAAAGAAAATGGATGTCAGAGTTTAGAAGGCATTGGTTTAGTAAAAAATACTGTGCTCTTAATATTCTTCATCTTAGAAAAGTTTTGTCTAGTACCAGCAGAGGAATTAATTAAAAATACAGTCTAGTGGATTTAATTATTAGGCTTTTGTTCTCAGTTTCTTGGCTTCTTCTTAATTCTTTCTAATCTCCACTATCCCTAAGTGGTGTGATGCATGGTTCCCAGCCTGTATAATTTCTTCTTTCCATGCTCTGAGCACCAAAATATTGTTTTTCTACAAAGGCTTTGATTACTTCTAAGTGATTCCATTTCCCAGGGGTCTGGCTTTCTGTACACTTGAGTATGTTTGCATTGTACAGGCAGGCACCAAGCATATTCCACATCACTAGCTCTGCAGGATCTTGATGTGTGTTATATTTAAGAAGCCTTCATGGACTCATAAATTTTAGAAACGCTGGGTTAAGGGAAGCTAACTAGATTTCTTTACATCAGGATTTTGGTGTCTTTAATATTTTAATAAGTATTGTGCATCCCCTAGAGAGGATAGCACATGGGGCACTGCAGAAATGTGTTCTGCCATGGAACACACTTCTCAGAGCATCTGGTTGGACTAAGAGATCTGTGGGAAAATCTTGGGAAATTCTGACCCACATCTTTCCTTTTTGCATTTATTTTATTACTTTCCTGGTGTCTAGTGTCTCTTGTCTAAAGACAAACAACAAACTGTCTTCTTTTTAAATTTAATTTTCTTTTCATTAGAAAAGAAGGGACAAGGGATGCCTGGGTGGCTCAGCGGGTTAAGCCTCTGTCTTCCACTCAGGTCACGATCTCAAGGTCCTGGGATTGAGCCCCCAGATTGGGCTCTCTGCTCAGCAGGGAGCCTGCTTCCCCACTCCCCACCCCCCACCTGCCTCTCTGCCTACTTGTGATCTCTGTCAAATAAATAAATAAAATCTTAAAAAAAAAGAAAAGAAGAGACGACCTTACCATCTTCAGTAGACAGTCTGAAGTACGAAAGAATATTTTGCAACTATTTGAATTGAAAATCCCCATTTATTGAACTGTTGC
This sequence comes from Mellivora capensis, assembly GCA_004024625.1. Classification (NCBI taxonomy): domain Eukaryota; kingdom Metazoa; phylum Chordata; class Mammalia; order Carnivora; family Mustelidae; genus Mellivora; species Mellivora capensis. Next base: position 59,669 of record PISX010006972.1, on the reverse strand, counting down.
TCCATAGTATGGCAATTTGGCTTTAGACACGCTGGTTTCTTTGATTAATTTCTACCAAATTGCACTACAATATACACTTTTATCTTAAAATACAAATCCTGTGAGATTTGGCACATATTTCCTAAGCTAGGAAAAGAGAAAGTAGAAAGACATTTAGGATAAAGAAGATATGGTCCATATATATAATGGAGTAGTATGCCTCCATCAGAAAAGATGAATACCCAACTTTTGTTTCAACATGGATGGGACTAGAGGAGATTATGCTGAGTGAAATAAGTCAAGCAGAGAAGTCAATTATCATATGGTTTTACTTACTTGTAGAGCATAAGGAATAACATGGAGGACATTAGGAGATGGAGAGGAGAAGTGAGTTGGGGGAAATTGGAGGGGGAGACAAACCATGAGAAACTGTGGATTCTGAGAAACAAACTGAGGGTTTTGGAGGGGAGGGGGGTGGAGTGCTGGGTAAGCCTGGTGGAGGGTTTTAAGGTGGACAAGTATTGCTTGGAGCACTGGGTGTGGTGCATAAACAATGAATTTTGGAACACTGAAAAAAAAATACTAAAAAAAGACATTTTTAAAATAGCTTGAAAATAAAAATAGTGTTGAAAGCCTTGTCTATAATAGTTTGTTCTACCTATCATCTATCTATCTATCCATCTATCTATCTACCATCTATCATCTATCTATTATCTCTATGCATACATGAAGGATATAGGAATTTGGAGTCATTTTCTTTTTCTTTACTAAGTCATTCTGAGGTTAACCTTTCTAAAATGACTGTATAGTATTTGTCTCAATCCCACGCCTCAGTTAGCTTCCTGGTTAAGGAACAACCTTGGGAGATGAGTGGGTGGAGAAACTGCTTGTCTGAAACCACCCATGAGAACAGTCACATCCTTTGTGAGAGCTCATATAAATCCTTCAATTCACAGATGCCTTGGGAGGTGTGTGCATGTGTGTGTGTGTGTGTGTGTGTGTGTGTGTGTATCCACATAGGAAAGGGAGGGAGGTCATGAGTTCATGACACAGAAAAGGAAAGAAAGAACCTCCACCTTTTTCTTCTGATGAGTCAGTTCTACCCCAGGAATGATACATTTTCTCTTGAGTAGCTTCTTTTTGCTCTAACTCCAACTTCAATCTCCATTTCAGGGCATAAGATGCCACCCAAACACACAGCTCTTGATGACCAAAATCACCTTGATTAGCTATGTGTCTTACCCCCTCACTCTGTCCTTGTATTCCAGACCCCAGTTTATTCTCGAATGGTCAACAGTAATGCTCCCATCCACCAGCCTTACTCTACAAGTAGGCCTCAGTATGGTTACTATCAACAAATGAAGAGAATAACAAAAGATTCATGACTTCCTCTCTGATACAGAATAGAAAACATTTTTTGCATATACATGCCACTACAAATTCATATCCTCATTCATAAACCATGTGACTCTTCATTTGTGTATATATTTATTCATGTATGTACTCACCCACTTAACATTTATTTAGCACTTACTATATAGATGTTAAGGGTGTTTCCAAAGTTTCTCACTCCAAGTAAAAATCATCCCAGGTTTTCTGCAAAAGACTTCCAGGTGAAATGTAAATACAGAGCAAAATAAATATTAAAGGCCAATAGCAACATTAATGGCAGGTTTAATTAATTTTAGCTTAGAAATAGTGATTTTTTTTCTTGGACTTAAATAAAATCCACATAATTCTAAGATTAATATTGGGTCCAGAATCACAGGAAATAATAAATAATATTTTGCTTAAATATAATATTCCAAATGGCAAACTGAGTTAGTATTCTACATTTTCTCTATATTCCAACTTCTGATTTTATTATATTTTTGCTTTAGTTAAGTTAAAGTTAAGTGAAATATCATTATGGAATGAAAATATCTTAGAGATAAAATGGTGTGGTTTATAAGACCAAGTCCTATAATAGAATTAAATGCTACATTGATGTTTACTCCCATGATCTTTGTGTTAGACAAAATTTAAATCGTTAGTGTAGAGGAAAGAAAGTATTTCTCTGAAGAAGCTTTCAAAACATTTTAAAACAAAATATGCCTATATCCCTAGCTCTCTTAAATATTTGTAATTCTGTTCTTTTTTCAACAAAGACTGCTTTTCTCTGGTTTGTATATATCTGTTTTCCCATGAGTTGCTATGTTCAATGTCTTCAATTTGTTTCCTTTTTTTTCTATTCAATGAACACTAATTTGGCTCTTCAGTCATCATTCCTATTTGCCTACAATGAAAATATTGGGAGCAATCTTTTGAGTCTGCTCTAATTCTCCCATGCCACATGCAATCCATCAGGAAATCATGTCAATTCTTCTTTTAAATGTTATCCCCCAGATCCAACTGACTGACTCTCCACTTCCATTCTACCACCCTTGCCTAGGTCCCTGCACTAATGGTGGGAGTTAGATAAGGTTCAGCTATTAAAGAAGATTCTCAGAACACAAAATGGGTACTTATACCTCTAAGGTGTATTGTTGGAAAAGAATGTGATAAAGCAAAAACATTAGCATAAGGAGGCATTCTAGTCAAAGAATTCTAGCTGTCTCATAACAAGGATCTAGAAAGGTTGAGCCCAGGATCCAATTGTTCTCCCTCTGCAGGGTTCTGTTGTCTTCTTTCAAAGATCAGGGACCACAGATGTGTGCATGGCAGGGAACACAGTGAAACCAGGAGAAACCAAAAATGGATTTTTGACTATTACTTTTTTAAAAAAGATTTTATTTATTTATTTGACAGACAGAGATCACAAGTAGGCAGAGAGGCAGGCAGAGAGAGAGAGGAAGGGAAGCAGGCTCCCTGCTGAGCAGAGAGCCCGATGCAGGGCTTGATGCGGGGCTCCATGCGGGGATCGATCCCAGGACCCTGAGATCATGACCTGAGCCCAAGGCAGAGGCTTAACCCACTGAGCCACCCAGGCACCCCTTTGACTATTACTTTTTATATCTTGTTGCACATGCAGGCATATTTTTTGCTAGGTGCCAGAGCCCTCTGGGGGGTCTCACCAATACCCAAATATAGTCATCAAATTCACTGCTGTCAATAAGTAAAATAAATAAAGCCAACAAACTGATAAAAAACCATCCTGAAACTTGACTTAAACTCATGGTTACAAAACAACACTATTATTCAATATACAGTTGACTCTTGGATGATATGAAAGCTAGGGATACCACCCCCTGGGCCATCAAAAATCTATGTATAACTTTTGCACTTCTCCAAAACTTAACTACAAAAAACCTACTGTTGACCAGAAAACAAAACAAAACAAAACAAAAAACAATAAAAACAAAAAACAAACAGTTGACTACCATATATTTTACATGTTATATGAATTCTATACTATATTCTTACAATAAAGTAAGCTAGAGAAAAGAAAAGGTTATTAAGAAAATTGTAAGGAAGAGAAAGTATTTTTACAGCACTGTATATATATTGAAAAAGATCCATGTGTAAGTGGACCAGGGCACAAATGAACCCACATAATAACCCACACAAATGAACCCACAAACCCATGTTGTTCGAAGGCTAGCTATATTTCATGCCTTGACTAGAGGTTAGTGCCATCCAGATACATCTCTTACTTTGACAATGCAGCTCAGACCAATTCCAGACCGGCTAGAATTAACCATCATAGCATAACCCACATTAATCTTATCCTGCATTTTTGCAATTTCCCCTGCTTCCATTTCAACCCTTGACCACCTATTTTTAACATAACCAGAGTGATCATTTAAAAATATAAATCAGAACATTTTACTTCTGTGCCTAAAATCTTCCATGAGTTCCTTCCTGTCACGGCCAAAAGGCTCAAACAATCTGGAACCTCTATCTCCTTCCCTTTCCAGCTTCATCTACTACAGCTTTCGCTCTTGCTTACTCTACTCCACTCACTTTGGCCTCCTTGCAATGGAGACCATAACTACACAGAATTTTTGCACTTTCTGTACCCTCTCCTGACACACTCTTTCCCCATATAGTGGCTTGGTTTTTACCATCATCTCCCTCATTCTTAAATGTCACCTTACTAGTGAAACTTCCCCTGATTACCTCACTGATAATTGAAAACATGCCTCTTCAATTATTTCCTTTCCATCTTCTCAGCTTGAATTTTTCTCCAAATAACTCATAACCATCTAATATACCATACATAATAATCCAATATGTTTTATTATCTTTTCTTTACTGTCTTCTTCACAGATTATAATCTCTCCAAGGGAAAAAAAAAAAAAGATGTTTATTTGTTTTGTTCACTGCTGAATCTCCAGCACCTAGAGTAATGCCGGTTGAATGAATGAATGGTGGGTTATAAAATTATATCTGCAAAACCTAGAACACTCATGAGAACTCTGGACTTAAAAGCACAGGAATCATCTCCCCAGTTAAAAACCAGCTGTTTATAAAAACAGAAGTTGTATTTCATAATACAAAGAAAATGCTGCATTCTTTTTTTTTAAAGTTATTTATTTTTTTGAGATAGAGAAAGAGAGAGAGAGAGAATGAACAAGTGGGTGGAGGGGCAAAGGAAGACGGAGAAGGAGAGAATATCAAGCAGACTCCCCACTGAGCTGTGGAGCCCAGTGTGGGGTTCAGTCTCATGACCCTGATATCATGGCCTGAGCAGAAACCTAGAGTTGATCCCTTAACCAATTGAGCTACCTAGACACCCTAGAAATGCTGAATTCTAAGACGTATGTTGGGTATATGTTAGTGAATAATATCTGCCTGGAGCAGAATTAAGGAAAATACCTCACAAATCCTGAAAAGATTATTGCTCTTAAATTTATAAATTTGAGCTCTCAAACTATAAGCCACTGAAAAACCGAGTAATGTTTTGTTGTTATTAAACTATAAATCAAGACACTATGAGATAAATCAAGATTACTGCTCAAATTTCTAGACATGGCTTCCCACTGAAGTGATAATAGAAGATTTCATAAAGGATATACACTGAAGCTGAATTCTGGAGCTACATTTCCAACTGTCCATGTTTCTCTCTCTCATGCACCTCACACTCATCATGTCAAAAGCTGACACTTTATCCCCCCACAGACCAAATTTTTGACCTTGTGCCAATCCTAATCTCAATAAATGGCACTAGTATCACTCACTGAAATAAAACAAAACCTCAAATTCTGCATCTTTAACTCTTCTTTCTGTCAGTCCCAGAAACCAATCAAACATCAGTTTTACCCAGTAAACATTTGTATACCCACCTACTCCTTTCCGTCACCACTAACACTGCTCTAATTAATGACAATGTTATTTTTTACCTGGATTCTCACCAAAACCTAATTGATCACCCATGTCCTTCTCAACCCATGTTCTCCAAGTTTCAGCAAAACTGAACTTAGGAAAGTATGAATGGATTGTGTTGCTCTTCCTCTTCAATGATTGCTCATTATTCCCAACATAAAGCTCAAACCTCTTTACATGTAAAAGGCCATCTCTAACCTGGCACCTGAATAATTATGGTCCAGGCCTTAACTCTCCCTACTCTCTCCCTTGCAATCTGGGGTATCAGACTGAATTGCTTTTAGAATCTACAATATTTCAGGCTGAATTCTCTTGTTTTTCCACTATAATTTCCTCAGGGATGTTAACCCTGACTTCCATATTACAACCTCCTACCAAAAAAATACCCTAGTCTTCGCGTGAAGTCAGACATTCCTGCTTTGCATTTCCACATCCCTCTGCAACTCCTTTATCCAAGTACTTATAACACTTTTCTGTAGTTGTTTAACAAATCTTTCCCACAAACTCTAATAATAGTAAATGTTAACTGAGTGATTACTATGGACCAGGTTCTGCTCTAAGCCTGATACACGAATTAATTCAATCAATGCTCACAAAACTGGATGAGGTAGGTGCTACTTGCATCTTGGTTTATAGTTGAGGAAACTAAAGCACAGAAAAGTAAAATAATTTATGCAAGATTACAAATCCCAGAATTGGCAAAATAGGTGTTTGAGGCCAGAAACTCTGCTCTTAAGTACTACAATGTCTGTGAGAGAACATGAGAGTGTAGACATTCATTTAACAAAAACTTTGCTTTATTATAAATTATTTCACAATTAAAGCAAAACAACAATAAAACCCAAAAACTTGAGCTCCTCTTTAAAAATTCATAGATTCTTCTGCACAGGGGCCCATGTTTTCTATGATCTCTACTTTTTGTTTTTCTCCCTGATAGAAATTGTTTCCTTCATTATGATATCTGTTTAGTCACTGTAAGAATTAATGTTTGTGACTATGGTTTATAAATTCCTTGGGACTAAGGATCAGGCCTTTATTATTTACCTCCAGATTTCCAATATCAAGCAAAATATCCAGGCAAAATACAGGCCCTGGAAAAATATTTATTGGATGAATGAATGAATGAGTGAATGAACTGAACAGAGACCGGTGAGATTGGAGAAAGAACCTTCAGACTGGGAAAACTACATAAGTTAAACAATTTCTAAAGAGATTTTAATAAAAGTATTTTAGAATTATGTTTGGATTTTTTCTTGAAATCGTGAGCTTCTAAGTTTCCTCTAATTATGTGATTTTTCTGATGTTAAGTAGTACTTGCTGGTAGTAAGTAATGACACTTCTTAGCTGTACCTTTTGTGCCCTCTTGAATTAAGATTTGAATGTCATTACTGATTTTCATCTTTTCTCTGTTACCATGTAAGAAACTCATTCAACCCATGACTATATGGTATGTGAGTGTACTGTGTTAGCCTGAAACAATAAACAAAACCTGGAAACCTTTTTAATCAAGGGCATGAAGGTGGTTAATACTGGTGTTGTGGCAAAGACTAAGAACTCGTTACAAAGGTTAATGATGATGTGATTTCTATTTACAGGAGAAATAGAAGGCTCTGGAGTCCTTTGTAGAAACTTGGTCTCTCTTTCCCTTCAGCATAGATTTTCTCTGCCCAGAAGAAATCAATTAATCTTTTTATGCCCGAGTTTATGCCTCTATAAACTGCAGGGAGCTCTTGCTACCTACACTCAGAAGAATGTTCTGTTAAATAATGAAGTCATGTCTGAGAAGCACTATATAAAAACAAAGTATTATTATGTTTTTTTAAATAAAAATTAGCTTGTTTTTCAGTTTCTAACTAGTCTGTGATAACTGAAGGACAGTCCAATATTTTCTTGACCCCTTTTACCGGGTTACTCAAGCAGCTCCTAGGAATGATAATGTGCACACATAATACTATGTATAGTAAACAAGTTCATGCATAAACCATTAATTTTTTAAGTACAACAAAAGAAATTTCTGTTAAAAAGAAAATGAGAGATATATGTTTCACCTTCAATATTTTCCAAGTTAAGCAAAGTGACTGTAGTAAATATTCAAAAATCACTTATCGGGGAAGAACAAAAGCATGATAATACTTTTTCTTAGATAATGGAATCTCTGAACTTTCAAGCAATAGAAATTTCATATAGAGCATTGGCATTGGGAAAGCACTTGTATACTGATGTAGCAAATCTTAACTAAATAGCGAATTGCTTACAATAGTACCAATCTGACCTTCTCTCTTCACTGTGAGATACAGTACAATTAATAGTGCTTTCAGGTTGCATTAAAAAACATTTCTCCACATTATGCAGTTATTCACTACCTCTGTTCAGTCCTTAATTATATTTAGAGTTTAGAATATTGGAGAAAACGTTTTTATGGGTGTGTACTCTATAAAATTCAATTAAATTCTAATTTTCATGAAGCAAACTCACTTTTTCTTCATGCTAAGCAGTTGAACAGAATGTTGCCAGGGTTCTAGCTATAATGAGCTTTTATCAAAAGGTGTCCGGGATGCTTAGTTGGCTTACTCAGTTGAGCTTTGGACTCTCGGTTTGGCTTATGTTATAATATCAAGGTCCTGGTATCAAGCCCCTTGTTGGGCCCTGGGTGAGTCTGCTTGTCCCTCTCCCGTCTCCACTGCCCTTTCCCTCCACCCCTGCTCACGCTCTCTCTCTCTTACATAATAAATAAAAATCTTGAAAAAAAACCGAAATAAAGAAAAAAATGTTTCTGGACAAGGGAGAACATATAATAAAAGTCTGAAGTTAGTATAAGATGTTGTATTAAGATATATTTCATTATGATTTTCTTGAACTTTTCTCATTGACTCCTTAACTAATGGTCATTTGCATATTCTTCTTGAATCAAATTTATCATCTTAAAAATATCTTTGCCAAAAGACTTTTCCCCTCTCTTTGAAAATAGAAAAAGGATCTTCTTATGGTTCTTCATCAAAAAGGTTTGTTGTTTTTTTTTTTCCCCAACCCTCTGCTCTTCAATGAACTGTGAAGAAATCTGAGGTCTTAGGAAGGGTTCTTTTTCTTATCACTTTTTTAATTAATTACTTTTTTTTCTCACCATAGCACATACCCTTCATCACCCAATGTCCATCACCCAACCACCCCACTCCTCCTTACACCCTCCCTTCTAGCAACTCTTAGTTTTTGTGTTTTTTTTTTTCCTGAGATTAAGTCTCTTGTAGTTTGTCTCCTTCTCTGGTTTCATCTTCACTTCCCTCCCTTCCCCTGTGATCCTCTGTCTTGTTTCTCAAATTCGAAGAAGGGTTCTTAGCCCAAAGAATATCAATCCAATGTTATTGGTAGCCTAACTGGTCTTGGTGACAAAGACCTAGAAAAGGGAGGAGAAGTATGGGGGGGTGTCTTAATTTAAGACTAAAAGGAATGAGAATTTAAGTGAATTATGTTGTAGGACAGTTAAGGAAACTTTCAATACAGAGGTGAAGGTGAGTACAACAGAGAGCTTCTACTCTCTCATATCAAAAGCATCCACCTTTATTTTGGAAGGAAGGGAAGACTAAGAATGTTTATCTTGATTTTGCCTATATAATTCAATCATTCCCTGGCATGAGCTCCCTCCTACTTACCAGAAACCTCCTCACATCCAAGAACATATGTTTTCAATTGGAAAGTGCTTGCAAGAAGACCACCTGCCAGCAAAGGGAATGTTTTCCCTCTCCCAGTGGGGGTCTTACAGACAGGTTTTAATGTAGCTAAACAGGAACAGAGCAAGAAGCCTGCAGGAATGATCTTACAGGCTAGCTTGCTTATTAAGATTTTCTTTCAAATAGTGGAGGGAAATATATAAGATATTAAAATGATCATCTTTATTCTGTCAGTCCTCCATCAGAACTCTTAGTCCTTTCTTCCCCATATCACCTCTCCATATTTCTTTATTCAGCCACATTTTGTGATGTGATCCAATGGTTTTAACAAATGAATAAAATGTTTTAAAAGTCTCCATTTTTGAGTGTTATTATTCTAAAACAAATACAAAAATCTGTGATTATGAGTATAGATGAAAACAAATCTTATTGTTTACACTGTGCCTATTATACATTAAAAGTGCAGAGAGAATACCAGGCTGTTAGAGAACTAGCAGCTGAAATAATTAAGTATTAAAGTTAATACTTGAGCACCAAATGGCAACCTTCTGCACACAAAGACTAAAGTTGTTGGGGGAAACTGGGGAAGAGGGAAATGAAGGAGAGAAGAAATCTAATATCCTCAAAAGAATTTAGGAATGGGGCCTTTTCTTACTTATCCTCCTGGTTTCTGCCATTTTCTTTTCACACATACTCAGTCATTCTATGAAGTGTAAAGAGATGCTGGGAACTGGAGTTCTGGGGTTTGATAATTTTTTTTATTTTTTGAATAAAAGAAAAATAAACAGGATGAGGAAACCTCAGTAACCATATTGGGGAGAGAAAAGGCTGTGAGTAAAGGGGTCACCAGACATTTTATTTCATCAAATCAGTCTCATAATCAAATAGCTAGAGCGAGTGCTTCCTCCTCTGGCTTAGTGGAGTCTTCCTCATTCCTCCCTCCCATTGGAGGGCTTTATATTAATCTCACAAATCCAGAGAATGCAAGTAAAACAACCCCATCAACTGTGATAGCCTTGTGTGGGGGTCTGAGTGGACTGGTGCTCACGCCAACACAGCAGGCACATTCCACAGGGATGAAAGTGATCTGAGACACCCAGCTAAAGTTGACAAAATCTAGGAGGCAGGTGACAAAGTGGTGACATAGTCAATGATGACAGCCAAAAAGCAGTTCCAAGCTAATATCACATACAAAGACTTGCACCAGCTTCATTCTGTATCACATTGTTACGTGGTAGAAACAAACTGCAGTGAGGTGGGGAGGGGGGTGGAGACTCATTCCACAGACCTTCACTGTAGTGTAATGAGATTACAATGCAATGTTGGCTACCCATGGGAGGTCTTTGAGCAATTCACCACCCAGGAACCAAAACGAACTAGATGAACTCTGTTTAAAACAATAAACTGAAGGTTCTGTATTATATTACCTCACCAGGCAAAAGTGAGGAGAAGAAATGGAATATAAGAAGGAAATAGGTAAATTTCCTAGGGTTACTTTCTCATGACACATTTCACTTGAGAATTCATAGGTCAGCACTGTTTTATAATAACCTGCTTTTAAAATAGCATGACAGAAGCATGTGTAATTTGTGTTTAGTGACCTGAGAACAATCTTTCAGTAAAAGAGTGTGGTTAAGTGCCTGCCAAGGCAACCCCTGGTCTATAATCCTCTAAAATAAAGGTGGAGAGTATTCCAGAAGTGTCCATTGCTTTCTCTTGTTTATTTTGGGGAAATCTATTACTTAATGTGAATTTTTGTTCTTTGTCTCAGAAGCCCCACTTTACATGCAAATCATGATGTTCATAACTTCTTGCTCTACAAAGAGGGAAATAAAATCTCTCTTTTGCCAAAGGAAATTAGAATTTATGATATTTATTTTCTTAAGTATAGGTAGTATCCCAGAACCCACACCTCACCAAATCTGCCTCTTCTCTAGCGTGTCTCTATAATTAGAATGAAAGAAAAAATAGTGTTTGAAGATTAAATCTCTTGTTCAGCATACTCACACTGTGTAGAAATGAATTACCAGGTTTTAGAACCAGGTGAATGTCTGAAAAAAAATCATTTTTTCCCTCTCATCATCATGACTGAATTGACCTTGAATTAAATCAATTTTACCTTCTGTCACCTAGCCTTCCTCTTCCTGCCTCTCCCTTCTAATCTCCCTCCCTCCTTCCTTCCTTCCTTCCCTTAGCAAGCATTTATTGAAGACCACTTACTCTCTGTGCCAGTCAGTTGTGCTAGGCTCCAGAGGTGAGAGAAAAAGAATATAAAATGAAGGAAAATTTTCTTTTACATCTCACTTTATACACTCCTAAAATATTTGAAGATTCTCCCAACAAATATGTATCATTTTTTAAGATATTCTAAAAGAACTTTTATAAAAAGTAATCATGTTATCCTAAAACAGAACCTGACAAAATTTTTTTCTGTAAAGGGCCACAGAGTAAATATTTTAGGTTTTGTGTACCATATGGTCTCTGATGGAGCTACTCAACTCTGCCCCTGAAGTGTGAGAGCAGCCATAGACAATACCTAAATAAATAGGTGTGGCTATGTTCTAATAAAACTTTATTTACAAAAGCAGGTGACAGCTCAGATCTGGTTCATGTTATAGTTTGCTGACCCCTGATCTAAAAGATTGAAACAAGGCTCTGGGTTCCAGGGAAACATAACCCAGCGATTTTTTCTGATAGTCTTAGGCATGAGACATAGTAAGCCCTAAATTAAGTATCAGAGCACACTGATCTTAAGGAAACTATTAACCCTCTCTGAACTTCAGTTTCCTTATTGACAAATTCTTATGAAAGCCTAATTAAATATTCTTTAGTGCTTTTCCAACTTTGAATTTTGTTTACATCTTATCATATACCCTTCTATCATGCAACCAGACTTATGAAGAATAGAAGTTCTTTGCTAAAATTTCTCTGATCAATATATGTAGGATTGGTATCTCTTGCCATTGGTATGACCTAAAGTATGGGTGCTAATGATCTGAAGAAAGTCAACTGGGAATCCTGCTAAACAAAAATAAGTCACATTTTCATTTAAGAAGCATTTTTATATACATTTTCACAAATAACCCACAATACAACTACAATGGATAGCAAGAATAGATATTTCCTTCATCTTTCAAGGAAAGAGATGATTAGAGAAATTAAATAACTTGCCCATTGTCCCTCATCTCATGCCTAGATGAGAAAAACATTAATGCCAGCCATGTTTTAATTCAGAGCTCTTCAAACCATGCCAGTCTTCTTCCAAAATACACACTTTGAATTAAAAAAACTGCAATAGAAATGTAAAGTGATGGAGAGCAGTACAAACAAGACTATTGAATTGTACCAATAAAGGTAAGTGTTTTGCAGTAGAGTTCTATGAAGTAGGAAAACAAAACACACACCATAGAAACAACATGTGATGAAGAAGCCACCTGCACTCCTTGCAGCCCACACCAAAATACAAGTCTCACACACAAGTATGAAGCATGTAGTTCATGTTGAGTTTTTCTATTTAGCCCATGATTAGAGACACTTCATTTTTATTTTCTAGGAGAAAGTATAATGATAAAACTATTAATATCTTTCCAATTAAACATCTTCAAAATAAAAATACATTTACAAATTTTATATTTTAAAAGTTATATTTTTCTGATTAAACTGGAAGCTTTTGATATTCCAGATGACAACAAAAATATCAATTATTTCCAAAAAACTGTATTTTCAGTGATTTAGTTTTCATTTTTTTCTTTGTGTTTTTCACACTCCATCTGGTTTAATGCAGTCAATTTCCTTTTCCTTTTTGCCAAGTTTAAAAAAAAAAAAGCACATGCACCACTCTGCATCTTCAAAGCATTTTACAAACACTACCAAATTGGAATTCTTTAGTGGTTTAAAATTAGCTCCTTCTTATTTTTCTTATGAGTCTCTAACATGCCTCAATAAATGGTTTTTCTTCTGTTGTTTAAAAAATATTTGTTTCCATATTTAAGTAAATATTATTTGTATGTCATCCATCATGTATTAAAGCATTTATATAGTCCAGGCTTTTAAGGACAAAAAGTAAGAAATGTGAATTTTTGTTTTTATTTTTCATGTGAAGCTTAACATTGGTTTACCACATTCTATGTGTCAAGCATTTTGTGGCTGCAGCGTATTTTAACAACAACAACAAAAAAAGCAGAGAGTCTCTACCTTTTAGGAACACATGATTGTTGGGAATACAGGTACATGAATACCTCATTTCACTGAAGGCAGAGAGATGAATTCTAGCTAATAATGATGGCATGGAACACTAATACTTCCCAAATCCTTATTGTGTGCAAGGCATTTTCTAAAAGCTCTTCAACACAATTAACTCAGTAAAACAAACTACAGGGAACAACAAAGTATTATGGATTTATGGTAGGGGAGATAGTATTAATTTCAAATGCTTGTCTAATATTTGGCCAAGTTTGTGAGCATTTCAAATACTTCTCAAATATTTTTTTCTTTCATTGCCCCATACAATGGTCTTATCAGCTACTTTTAGGCCATATTTTTCTTATTTCCCTCATTTAAATTTATAGTTCAGAAGACCCCTGCTATGAGCTAAATAGGTACTCCCCCCAACTATTCATATGGAAATCCTAACGCCCTAGTGTCTGAAAGTGTAATTCTATTTAGAGATAGAGTCTTTAAGGAAGTAATTAACTTAATCTGAGGTCATTAGGGTGGGCCCTAATCCAGTATGACAGATGTCCTTGTAAGAGAATATTTAGACACAGATGGGTACAGAGGAAAGTCCATGAGAGACACAGAAGATTGCTACCTACAAGCCAAGGAGAGAGATCTTAGATGAAACTAGCCCTGCTGACACCTTGATCTAGGCCTTGCAGCCTCCAGAACCATGAGAAAATAAATTCCTATTGTTTAAGCCACCCAATCTATGGTGGTATTTTGTTATGACAGCATGAGCAGAGTAATCCACGCTAAATTGTATGTTTCCTATAAAGAATTTTCATCATACTTACTTCTGTTTTATTTATGTCTTGTATTTTTAAAATAATCCTTTGTAAAAAGGACATAATATTTAAAAATAAAGATTTAAAGGGAAAAATCAGACCCCATAATCATTACCAGGACACCAACACACTGAGTGAACTTAACCCACTTACATGGAAAGGGACATTGTACATTCCCAGCCCTGATGATAGCCCGGATGATTTAAATCCTTTTTAATTTGTCCTTTAAAAAGTTTAAATAACAAATAGATAAAATTCACATATCATAAGAAGGCATTTATTTGAGTTGGGAAAAGAAATCAGATGGTCTCTTGTCCTTTTCTAACTCTTCTTCCTAAGTGATAGTCCATATGATTTTTTAGATTCTATGCATTTTTCTAAGACATTGATATCAGTTGTGAGAGTGGTCTGGGCCAGAAAATAAATATTTTAAGAAAGGGGGTATAGAATCAAAAATTGTCTAATTATTATGACAATTTTTTTTTTTTTTTTTTAAATTTGGAGCACTTCCTGAGGTAGGAGGGAGCGATTAAAAGTCACTCTTGTTTTCTTTGGACTCTCAGAGGTCTTCAAATTAAATATTCTCATAGCCTATATTCTGAAACTTGGCCTGAACAGAAAATACAAAACATGTCTGCTTACAATTCAGAGGTTTCAGTGATGACAAGTATGATTAATAAATAATATCACATTACTTATTTTTCTGTTTCAAGCACCCCCTTCTATCAACAACTACTGCTTCTTGCTTCTTCCGTGGCAGGGATTCTGATTCCTACTATCTCTCACTGAAAACTTGCATGGCAAAAATACTATACTTTCTAAACATACCCTAAAGGAAATACTTTGCATGTGTGTGCATGCACACTCATGCTTGTGTATACATGCCAATGATTTTATTCACCTGAAACATTTCAGTTCACCTTTTCTCCCTTATCTTTATTCTCCTGAGAATATATTTTTAATTATTATTAATTATAAGCTTTTTTGAACTATAATAGACCACAAAAGCACATACATTCAAATTTTATTTTTTACAATTAATAATCTATTTTATCTAGATTTACAAATTTACTGTTCTGAGGTTAAATTTTTTTCTTATAATTTTTCAAACTCTATTATCCTTGTTTCTCTTTTCATGTCTGACAATTATTTGGGTGCCTTTTTATCTTGGTCATATTTAATAAAGTATCATATTATTTTTTTCAAAATATGGTTTTTAAAAAATTTTTAATTTTTTATGAACATATAATGTATAATTAGCCCCAGGGGTACAGGTCTGTGAATATGGGGGGGGTTTGTTTTTATTCATCAATTTTTCATCTTCTGTTTTCTAGTTAGTTGGATTATGCTTTCATTTACATTAATCCCTTTTTCCTATTTTATGTTCATTTTGTTTTGTTTCTCTAGATTCTTGTCTTAAAAGCATAGATTATTTGTTTTTAATTCTTTCTCTCTCTTTTTAAAGATTTTATTTATTTATTAGAGAGAAATAGAAAGTGAACACGAGTGAGGGAGAGGAACAGAAGGAGAGGGGAAGCAGACTCCCCACTGAGCAGGAAGCCTATCCCAGGACTCTGAGATCATCACCTGATTTGAATGCAGGTGATGAGCCACCCATGTTCCTCTTTAATTCTCTTTTTAAATAGATATACTTAAGTTCATACAGTTTCTTCTCAGTTTTACTTCATATTCCCCTAGTTTTGTTATATAACACTTTTCATATGTTTATTTGGTTCTGAATAGTTTACAAGTTCCATACTAACTTTCACTTTAACCTAATAATTATTTGTGTGTGTGTGTGTGTTTGCACACATGTTTAATTTCCTTATACATGGAGATTTTTTGAGTAGTGGAATTTCTTAAAATTGTTGATGAATAAGTAAATGTAGCCTGTATAATATCACCTTTATGGAATTTGCTGACATTTTCATTGTGGTCTAGGGCATGATAAATTTTTGTGGCTGTAGTCTGTGTGCTTGGAAATGATATGTAGTTTCATGTACATGGTACAGGGCTCTTTATATAGCTACTCAGTCAGGCTGGTTAAGTGCATTACGTAATTCCTCCATACGTCTCCTTATTAGTGGGTGGTTTCTTGGTTGGTTTCTGAGAAAGGGATGTGCAGGCTCTCACTGTGATTATGAATTTGCCCATTTTTCTCTGTAGGACTATAGTGTTTGCTTTATATATTCCCCTCTGTGGTACTCCAGCTAACCAACTTGTTGGTTGCCCATGGCCCTGTGCCCCACCCCCAGTGTCTATTACTAAGATGATGAAACAGGTTTGCCATTTCTTTCATCCAGCGACAGAATTTCTCTTGCACATTTTGCATTCTTCTGCTTTCAGAATTTCTTTACGTGTTTCAGTGCCCTGAGAGTTCTTTCTTAGTTTTGAGCATTAAGCATGTAAAAAGTGGAAAAGGTGCAAGGAAAGGCTAAATAAAGCATTTGTTCATTTCAGTCCTTTTAAGATTGAGTTCAAGAGTTACTCTTTATCTCCTCTGATGGCCTTTCTCTTCCATTACCCCAGCCTCCCCTCTGA
The DNA here is from genome assembly GCA_004024625.1 of Mellivora capensis. Taxonomy (NCBI): domain Eukaryota; kingdom Metazoa; phylum Chordata; class Mammalia; order Carnivora; family Mustelidae; genus Mellivora; species Mellivora capensis. The sequence continues at coordinate 43,177 of PISX010006972.1, read as the reverse complement.
TCCTGCCACGACTTGCCCCAACTTTCCAACCCCACCAATGTTGTTTCAGTTTCTCAATGCAGAAGGTTCTTTCCTAACACATGACTTTTACACATCAGTGTTCTCTGCCCGGAATTGCCATTTTCTCTATAATTTACCTATTAACCATCCTTATCCTTCAGAAATCAGGCTAAATGGCACTTACTCAGACACTTGTTGGATAATCTAATATAAATCAGTTCTACTTTCTTGCAGTACCTATACGTTTTTTGGTAGCACTCTTCAAAATCATGTATTTTTAAAAATATGATTATTTACTTTGTTTATTCCTTCTTCCCAATTAGTTTCAAACCCTAATTGTATGGGGACTATATCTATTTGCTCCTTACTATATTCCCATGCCAAGATAAGACCAGCAACATGGTAGATATCAGAAGAACATTTGTTGAATGAATGTGCCTATTAGACTCTAATAGTTGCACATTTAAGATTGAGGAAGAATCACAAGCACTGTATAAGGTTAAAATTCCACATAGACATGACACATCCCATCTTAAAGAGATGTACTTATTCTGAGAAATTAAAGAGAATCATAATAGCTTCAAGTAATAGTGCCAAGCATTTTATATTCATTATAGCTAATCTTTATAATAACACTGACATTTACGGAGGAGTAAATTGAAGATTAGGGAAATTAAGTAACTTACTCAAGATCAAGTTATCTATAATAGTAGAGCTGGAATTCAAAACCAGATGTGTTTATTTCTAAAACTTGTCCTTTCTCTGCACTACAATTCTATGCACCATTAGGTAACATTTGGTAGTCTAAGAAATATAATTAATTTTGTTTTGAAAGCAATTTATTTTAAGGAAACTCAAGTGATACTTTCAGATTTGAACTTGATCCACAGTAAGGCAAATACAAAATGTAATTATCAATTTAGATTTTCTTTTCAAATTTTAAACAGCTAAATAAACACTCAAAGATATTCCTTCAGACTAGGTCTTCAGATTCTTGTGGCAGAACCTCTCTAACAAATTTTATTGAGTTCAATTTACCAAAGTGAATCGGCATGACCACAGGATTTAATGGGAACATAGAAATACCAGTTTTTATTTCTCCATTAAGGCCATGTGGATGGGCTCCATTTAATACTTCCCTCAGTCTCACCCTGCCATGCATTAAAATAACAACTCAAGTCAATTTCAGCCATTCGGTAATGTCACATAAAATTGACAAGCATCTGGACAATTGATCAAATATCTGGATGACTGATGACATCTATGACTAACCTGATGGAACACTTGAGCATCTTAAAAACAACCTAAAAGATGTCTTGGTCTGATTTTCTAAGACGGGCATGAGAAAATATATAGTTGTCTTTAAGACCTTTCTTCACCTGTCTAATATTCTAAATGTGTCTCATAAGGAGATGAACTGTGTGTGTGTGTGTGTGTGTGTAAGCATGTTTTACATTCCTAGCATCTCTAGGGGGGTTTTGTTTATTTAGTTTCTGTGGCTGAATATTAAAACAAAAATGAAGAGAACAACTTGGAAAGTTTTTATAAAAACAATAGATTCACTCCACCCTAATTACAGCATTATTTTTACTTAGCCAGTTTTCTAAATAATTTTGCAATAGAAACAATAAAGAGAAGGTATAAAAATCTAGAACCTAATAAGTGGTAAAAATTCAAAAAGAAAAACTTTAGTAGTATTTAAAATATCAATATAAAATATACCCACATTAAAAAATGTGAGATGACCAAGCCCATGAAATAAACACATAAAAAGAGAAACTGAGTATAATACCTTTTAAGGAGTGTCTCATAAAACCCAACAACTCAATTACTACACTAATAGACACCAAAAACTCACAATATAAGAATTAACAATTATCTTGAACTTGATTTTCCTCATGCTGATTAAAATAATTTTTATTTTGTTTTTCCAGATTACTGCTTTTGTATGTTAATTTCATTTACCTTTTAAAATTTTTATTCATTCTTGAAGACGTTCATTCCCTGTATAAAGCAGTCCATCATATCTTTCCTGCATGGGGCATACATGAAAAGCATTCATTGGGTTTGTTGTAAACAAATAGAAACAAGCATTAAATGGTCATTAAGATCCTGGGTCTGCAGCTATACTACTTATCCATTTAAATCACACACACAAAAGACATATAATCCACGTATAAAAGATTGCCTCTAATTTATATTTTAAGAGTTTCTATCAGAAAACTTAGTTAATCTATTTGTGCCTTTGTGTGCCTCACTGACAAATGAAAATACCAATCTAAATAACTTAATAAAGTCACTTTGAAATTACATTAGGTAGTATACACAAAGCAATAGTATCTGACACTGAGAAAATGCTCAAAACCATTAGGAAGGAAAAAAAGGTACTGGTGTATTTAGTATCAGTTTTGTAAATGAGGTTCTATGAATATTTAATAAAAGAACCAGTGTACCTAGAGCCATCTTTTTCACAGAAACAAGCATGGAAGAAAATTAGACAAAAGACCACAAGGAAGAAGATGAAAGGAATAAAGTACAGGGGAAACTGTATGTTTTCTACAGTGCTAAAGGGTTATAAAGGAAAAGATACTACCCTGAATATTTCACAAGCTTGTTCTTCATTTCTTGATAGTTTCTGTCCCCTACTTTATATCATGAAACTCAAATATCATTACAATTCAACCTTTTCTCTTACTTCATGTTCAGTGTTCCCCTCCCTTTGCCTCCCATTCAGAATTGGACAAAATAGTTCTACCACCATCTCTCTTCATTCCTTTTGCTTAGAGGGTATGACAATGAATGGGTTTTTTTCCTTTATCCCACTCTTCTTTATCCTTCCATGATGCCTGTCTACTAGATGAGCAGTTATTAACCTCAATCCTTCCTTTCCCTGCTCTTGTCCCCATACCACTACCTCCAACTTCTGTGCAAGTCCTTCAACTTTTTATGGTGTTGGTAATTTATTTTGATCACTCTCAAAATATCAGAGAAGACTTTCTTTGTTCTCACCTTTAAAAGTCAATAGGTCTTAGAGGATCTACCTTCAAAATTGAATATCTATTACAATCGTGTTCTCCTTTAAATTCTCAACATCATCTTACTAGTTAAAGACTAAGCATTCAAACTTGGGCAATTTAACATAGACTGAAGAACATCTCATTCCAAATCTATGCTTTCAATATATGGTTGTCACTTGTGCTACATTAATCTTTCTATAAATGTGCTTGGAGCATTTCTTTGATTATGCTAGTTCTTTTTAAAAAACATTTTGGGGATGCCTGAGTGGCTCAGTCATTTAAGCATCTGCCTTCAGCTCAGATCATGATCTCAGGATACAGGGATGGAGTCTTGCATCAGGCTCCTTGCTCAGTGGGGAGCCTGCTTCTCCCTCTGCCTGCTGCTCCCCCTGCTTGTGCACTCTCTCTCTGACAAATAAATAAACAAAATCTTTTAAAAATTTAAAAAAAAAACCAAACATTTAAACATTCTCCCAAATACAAACTCAACACATTTTGTAGTATTCATCAACTTATGTTTGTAGACTTTTCTCTAATGATTTTATTTTTTACTGTTATAACAAAGCTACATGATTAAAAGTTTCTTTCTTCTGCCGTGTTTCTTACCCTGTGTCCCTCCATATGTGATTTTCCCCTCATAATCATTACTGATTGGCACTGAGCTTATAATTTAAGACTCAGAGTATGTACCATTTTCCTAAGTGAGAATTCAGTTCTCAGGCTTAGATAGCAGGAAACATATGTAACACAGTTTTTTTGTTGTTCACAGCCTCTACCATAATGCCCTGCATCTGGTAAGTAAAACATATTTAATGAATGTACAGATGTACCTGTCTTTAGGCATACACTTGCATCATCGCTATGTGCTCTAGAATAAAGCTCCTTGGGAGAAGGGGCTTTGAGAGAAGAGGCTTTGAGAGAAGGGTCTTTGTCCTATATTTCATGTTTCATTTCTCAACAGTTCCCAGAATATCCCAAAAACACCTTAAGAAGGGAAATACATTTAATTTTATTTTGATTGTTGGTTTTGAATAGAACATATTGTTGTATCTGACAGATTGAAATATGAAATGACAACTAGCATGGTCAGAATGAGCCATTTCCAGAAGCCTAATCTAAGTTATCAGAAATGGAATTTCAGCAACAGGAATAAGAACCACTTTAACCACAACCAGATTTGAGCAAAATATGATAGGTCTTACACTCAAAAAAGCTCAGCACTTGTGATTGAAAAAAAAAAAAATCTAAGCAGGCCAATAAGGGAAATGGTCAGAGAGGAGAAAAGAGTCACTTAGTGCTACTGATAAGTTCTTCAGCAGCAGATAGAAGGTGGGGGATTCTGAATGGCAGCTCGTGCTGAAAGGGGCTTAAATACTCATGTCAGCCTTTCAAGAAGGGATCCACTATTTCCTTCTCCCACACACATAGTTTTAGAGATAAATACAAGAAAGTAGACAAGAAAAAGAAGATTTCCCTTTTCTAGCACAGTGAATACAAATGCTACCATTATGTTTTTACAGCAATCTAGGGAAATGTCTCCACCTGTACTTATCTTGGTAAGAAGCTCTTAGAGGTGATTGACAATTTATTTTTTTAGGATTAACTTTAGACTTACCAAATTGCCAGTCATATGAGCCAGTTTCTTAAAATTCTCTCTCTTTTTCTATCTCTCCATCCTTTCATTCCTCCTTTCCTCCTCCTTATTGCTTCTGTTTCTCTGAAGAACACTGACTAGTACATTCTGCTAAAGTAATATCATTTAAACTTGAAAAAAACTTTCATCACTATTTTAAAATGTTGAAATCTCTTTGCATTACTGTCAAAATGTTGAGATGATAGTGGTCAATGAAAGAACAGAAAGAAAAAGAGAGCTGTTAGATTTAGGAAGAATTGCATTTTTTAAGGACCATTTAAGTAGTCAAAGGACTACTGGTCAAGGACCATTCAAGTTAGTCAAATTCTGGTTAATGGTAAGAAAGGAGTTTCCATCAAATATAAAAAGAGTGATTAATACGCTTCTGCCATTTGCTACTTTTTGTGAGAACAAAGTTTTTTATATATTGGTGACTCAATATTTCAGAGAGGTGATCATTAAAAATCTTGATTTGAAATTTGGTGAAGGTACTTCAAGCATAAATTCTAAAATAGAAGTTATAGCCACATTTACAAATACAGCTTTCTTAGTAGAAAAACAATTGAAAATGTATTACTTGAAATTCATACACAAAAGTGTTTAGTTTCTTTCCTAACACTTTGTATTTTTTATCATTTATTTTAATTACATAACCTAAATAAAATGTAATTTTTTTAAATAGCCAGGATCAATGTAGACTTTCTAAACACTTCCATCCCAATTTATCCCTGTAAGTCACATAAATATTATGAATTATGATGTGTCCTAATATGAAAAAGGTTGGGAGCACTGTTGAAAAGAAAAAAAAAAACTGTTCTAATAAAAATAAAGAATCATTAAACTTTATAGAACCAAAAGGACATTAGAAATTTACATAAAATTTTGCTCAACACATTGTACATGGGTGGCTTTGTATTTCATAGCAGGAAGTGCTTCAGATATGTTTCATACTTCAAAGCTTTCAGATACAATTGCCTCATTGCAATGGACAAGAATAGGCAACACTAGATAGATGGAGACTCTGTGGAAGTTTGTTGCAATAATCCAGGTGAGAGATGATGCAGTCTGAATAAAGATAGTGACCATGGTGATAGAGAAAAACAGGAACCTTTGGTTTATATTTATTAATTAGAATTAATAGAACTTTTGATTGTTTGATGTGAGGATTCATAAAGAAAGAGGGGGAATTAAGGTCTCTGGGCTGAATAATACAAATTGGCAGCAGTCCCTACAAAGAGCACTGTTACCTGAATATGGTGTAGAACTACATTCATGCTAGTCCTTGCCCTCTTCATCCTCAGTGCTTGATGGTGGCCCTCAGGTCTTGTTCTCGAAGAGTCTAAGGAACACAAAAAGACTAGCAGGGTTTTTTTGTTTTGCTTTGTTTTTGTTTTTTGTTTAATGACTTGATAGAGGGAGAGAGAGAGAACATGAACTAGGGAGAGGAACAGAGGGAGTGGAAGAAGCAGACTCCCTGTTAAGCAGGGTGCCCAACACGGAGCTCAATCTCAAAGGTAGACTTTTAACAGAATGAGCCATCCAGGTGCCCCAAGACTATTAGTTATTTGACATTTCCTCCATTGATTTAAAAGAAAAAAAAAGAATGAAACAACTTTCACTTCCCTCACAAAGTCCCAGTGATGTTCCCAGAATTCTGGATCATGTAAAGACTTCACAATTATCTGACCTAACTTTAGGCAATTACATTATGCATCCTGATCTAAGCTTTCTTTCACTTGAGTGAGAGCTTACTCTTTAATTATTCCCACAAACCCCCATTACAATTTGTATCCTTACCTTTGTTTTTATTCAGTTAAGGAAATGGAGGGATCCACTGTACCCTTGAGTGATTTCCTCTTCAGGAAAGGCAAAGAAAATCAGCTAGGCAGTAAGAAGTAAATCAGAACAATTCGAGATGGGAGGGGCCTTGAAAACCACTTGATGCTTCTCCTTTAATTTATAGGCAGGAAAACTGTGGTCCAGAGGTGAGGTACAATGGGCTGAGACCAAGGGAAGATACAGAAGAGACTATAAAAGAAGATTACTAGAAACATAAATGTAAATGGATTAATAAGTCAGATTAACTGGTCTATCTTAACTATAATATTTCATCAAAATTAGGATGCCATCAGTTGTAAGGCATGGGGGAAAAAAACCTACCAATTAAAGTATGACAAAATGCTAAGTAGTATCACTGTAACATACATCCTAATTTTAGATTTGTTAGTATTAAAAATATATAGGTATCTTAAAATTGATGAGCTCGGAAAACAAAGCTGTAAACCCCAAATCCCTACAATAGGAAGTGGCATTTCCAACTGACTTAAAAGCAAGAATCTTTGAAACATTAATATTCACAATCAGAAATTATACACATGGCCAGTCCCCCACTCCAGGCCTTGGTCCTGCCACAGCTGAATCAGGAAAGAAGGAGAGAGAGAAGGAGAGAGGGAGAGGAAGAGGGAGAGGAGAGGACTAGAGGGGAAGGCTGGGGAAGGAGAGAAAGGGAGAGAAGGAGGAAGGAAAAATTATATAAAACTTAATTCTCTAAAAATTCTTATTTTTCTTGTATTATCGAGAAATGGACTCAATTCTGTGTTTGGGCTCATTCAGAATTTTGTTACAAGAAAAAATGATAATAATGTGTAGTTAGTTATTCACATGCAATGACTATCAACTCACATACTTTAGAAAGGGTCAGAAACCACAGAACTTCTGCCTTCTGCTTTATTTCAGAGCTTACAGCATAAGTTGGGACAAGACTAAGTAATTCTGGAAACACTTAGAAGGTATAAAGTGCATACTTTTAGTTTGTAAGCATCCCTTAGACATGAGTCATTAGATCAATTTCTTCTTCTAAGTAAATTTATCAAATTATTATTAAGTCATAAAATTTTAAGCCAAAAATGGATAAAGAAAGCACATGCTCTAAATTAGAGGAAGGAGGAAATAAGAAGGTATGGGGCGTTGTGAAATGCATAAACATGTAAATGTTATCCAGCTTTCTTAAGTTGGAAATTTTTTTCTTTTGAGGTTAGATTCTTGCACAATATGTATGGAATAACTTTTCATGAGTATAATTAGAAATGTAGTATGAAAACCTACCTTCTTGCAACATGGCATGACTTACTCCTAAGAGAAATAGCATAATGTCAGAGCATATGTTTCACTTTAAGCTTCCAGATCACTTGAAATTTTTTTCCAACAGACTTAATATGGCTGGGAAAAGCATATTTCAGATTTAACATAGAGATTATCATATGTATACTCATCACACTGTATCTAGGTGGTCTCTGGGTTGCAAAGCTGAGAAATACTCTTCTTATATTTCAGTTTAAGAACTTTTTGAAAAACAACCTCATTGAATTCTTGAAAGAATATTTTATACAAAACCTTAGAAAATTATATAGATTTTCCAAGATTTTTTTATTTTAAGTATTTATGCAATTTATTTAAACTAAAAAAAAAAATAATAACACCCATTTCTTCCACCACCCCCCCTTTTGCAACCACCAATCTGTTTTATTTATCTGTAAGTTTGGTTGGTTTCTTTTGTGTTTTGTTGTTGTTGTTTTTAGATTCCACATATAGGAGATACCATACAGTATTGTCTTCATCAGACTTATTTCACTTAGCATAATGCCCTTGAGGTCCATCCATGTTGTCACAAATGTCATGATTTCATTCTTTTAATGGCTAAATAATATTCAATTGTATGATACACACAACATCTTCTTTATCCATCCATCTGCTGATGGACACTTAGATTGTTTCTATATCTTGGCTATTGCAAATAATACTTCATTGAACATGGGTGCTTTTATTTTTTTAAATTACTGTTTTTGTTATCTTTGAATAATTATTCCAGAAGTGGAATTGCTGGATAATATGGTGCCTTATTTTTCATTTCTTGAGAGAGTTCCATACTATTTTCCATAATGTTGCACCAATTCACATTCCCACCAACAAGGCACAAGGGTTCCCTTTTCTCCATATTCTCACCAATACTTGCCATTTCTTGTCTTTCAATAATAGCCATTCTAACAGGTGTGTTGTGATATTTCATTGTGGTTTCAATTTGCACTACCCTGATGATTACTAATGTTGAGCATCTTTTCATGTGCCTACTAGTCATCTCTGTCTTCTTAGGAACACTGTTTATTTAGATTTCATGTCCATTTTTAAATCAGATTATTGTTTGTTTGTTTGTTTGTTTTTTGCTATTGAGTTGTATGAGTTATTTTTATATTATTAGATATTAATCCCTTATCAGATATATGATTTGCAGTTATTTTCTCTCATTCATTAGATTTCCTTTTTATTTTGTTGATGGTTCCCTTTGCTGCTCAGAAGTCTTAGTTTGATGTAGGTCCACTTGTTTATTTTTACTTTTACTAGCTTTTGTTTTTGGTATAAGATCCAAAAATATCATTACCAAATTTTTGTCATTTGGCATTGTCATTTGGCATTGTCAAAAGAGCTTACTACCTATATTTTCTTCTGGAACTCTTATGGTTTCAGATCTTATATTCACATTTTTAATACATTTTGAGCTAATTTTTGAAATAGATGATGGTCCAGTTTCATACTTTTGCATATGGCTGTCCAATTTCCCCAACATCATTTATTGAGGAGACTGTCCTTTCACCATTGTATATTCTTGCCTCTGTTGTCATAAATTATTTGACCTAGATACATTAATTTGTGCCTGAGCTTTCTATTCTGTCCCATTGATCTATGTGCCTGTTTTTATGCCAATATTAGGCTCTTTAAAATTATTATGGGTTGTAATATAGTTTGAAATCAGGGAGCATGATGCCTCCTGCTTTGTTCTTTTCTCTGAAGATTGCTTTGGCTATTAAGGATCTTTTGTGGTTCCATACAAATTTTAAGATTATTTGTTCTATTTATGTGAAGAATAACATTGGAATTCTGATAGGATTTGCATTAAATCTGTAGATTGCTTAGGGTGGCATGGGCATTTTAATAATATTAATTCTTCTAATCCATGATCATGGGATATCTTTCCCTTTATTTGTGTATTTCTCATTGTCTTTCATTAATGTCTTGTAACTTTCAGAATACAGGTTTTTCACTTTATTAGTTAACCTTATTCACAGGTATTTTATTCTTCTTAAAGCAATTGTACATGAAATTTTCCTCTTAATTTCTTCTCCTGGTGGTTTGTTATTATAAATGTTACAGAAATGTTATAGGAATTTTATAGGAATGTTATAGAAATGTTACAGAAATGTTATTAGAAATGCTATAGATTTTTGTGAATTGATTTTATATCCTGCAACTTTACTGAATTTATTAATTCCAACAGCTCTTTGATGGAGTCATAAGGTTTTTTAAATAAATAATATCATGTCATCTGTAAATAGTGATACCACTATTTCTTCTTTTGCAATCTGAATGCATTTTAATTCTTTTTCTTGCCTAACTGCATTGGCTAGAACTTCCAAAACTATGTTGTAAAAAAAGTAGGAAAAGTGAACATCATTTTCTTGTTTATGATCTTAGAGAAAAAGTTTTCAGCTCTTCATCATTAACTATAGTGTTAGCTTTGGGCTTGTTGTATATGGCCTTTATTATGTTGAGGTACATCATATCCATTTAATTGTGAGTTGTTACATACATGGATGTTGAATTTTGTCAAATACTTTTTCTGCATCTATTAAGATGATCACATAATTTTGATCCTTCATTTTGTTAATGTAATATATTATATTGGCTGATTTGTAGACATTGAACCATTCCTACTTCCCTGAAATTAACCCCACTTGATCATGATGTATGATCTTTTTAATGTAATGTTAAATTTAGTTTTCTTGATATTTTGTTGAGGATTTTTACATCAATGTTTATCAGGGTTTGGCCTGTAATTTTCTTTTTTTGTGTGGCATCCTTGTCTGGTTTTGGTATCAGGGTAATGTTGACCCCATAAAATGTGTATGGAAGAGTTCCCCTTTCTTCTACTTTCAGAAAAATTTGAGAAGGATTGGTATTAATTTTGTTTGAATGTTTGGCAGAGTTCACTAATAAAGCCATCTGGTCCTGGATTTTTGTTTGTTGAAAGATTTTTGATTACTGATTCAATCTCCTTGCTAGTAATTTGTTCAGATTTTTAATTTCATCATGATTCAGACTTGGTAGGTTGTATGTTTCTATAATTCATTTCTTCTAGGTTGTCCAATTTATTGGCATATAATTGTTTATAGTAGTGTTTTATAATCCTTTGTATTTCTGTGGTATCATTTATAACATCTCTTTCTGATTTTATTTGTGTGAATCCTCTCTTTTTTCTTCTTAGTAAGTCTAGCTAAAGGTTTATCAATTTTGTTTCTCTTTTCAAAGAAACAGTTCTAAGTTTCATTGATCTTTTCTATTGTCTTTTTTGTATCAATTTCATTTATTTCTGCTCTAGTCTTTATTATTTCCTTCCTTCTATTAACTTTGAGCTTCATTTGTTCTTCTCCTTTTAGTCTTTTGATATGTAAAGTTAGATTATTTAAGACTTTTCTTGTTTTTTGAGGTAGGCATTTATCACTATGAACTTTCCTCTTAGAATTCTTTTCTTTTTTTTTAAATTTATTTATTTATTTTTATTTCTTTCCAGCGTAACAGAATTCATAGTTTTTGCACCACACCCAGTGCTCCATGCAATTCGTGCCCTCCGTAATACCCACCACCTGGCTCCCCCAACCTCCCACCCCCCACCCCTTCAAAACCCTCAGGTTGTTTTTCAGAGTCCATAGTCTCTCATGGTTCATCTCCCCCTCCAATTTCCCTCAACACCCTTTTCCTCTCCATCTCCCCATGTCCATATCATTTAATACATAAATATTTCAGCATATATCTCTAAAGGTAAGGATTCTTTTTTAAAACCAACTTAAAAATTATCAATACTTTCTAAATGTCATTAAATATCCAGTCACTGTCCTAGTTTCCATGATTATCTCATAAATGTCAATTTTTTTATGTTTACTGGCTCATGTAAGGATTGAAACAATTTTCCAATTATGATTGGCTACTATGCCTCTTAAATACTTTTTATCTTAAAGCTTCCCCTCCCTCATATTTTCATCTCCCTCTTTCTGTCTTCCTTTTCTTGCACAGAATTTTTCAGTTTCTTTTTTTTTTAATTTAAATTTTTTTTAATTTCATTTCTTTTCAGCGTAACAGAATTCATAGTTTCTATGGGGTGCCTGGGTGGTTCAGCTGGTTGGGCATCTGCCTTTAGCTCAGGTCATGATCTCCAGGTCCTGGGGTTGAACCCCGTGTCAGGCTTCTAGCTCAGCAGGCAGTCTGCTTCTCCCTCTCCCTGCCTCTCCTGCTGCTTGTACTCTCTCTTTTTCAAATAAACAAATAAAATCTTTTAAAAAAAATGTCTTTTCTTCATCCATAAATTTTGGTATGTTACATTTCATTTGTCTCAAGGTATTTTTTTATTTCTCTTTTGATTTCTTATTTGACCCATTGATTATTCAGTAAAATGTTGTTTAATCCCCCCATATTTCTGAATTTTCCAGTTTTCTTCATGTAATTTATTTCCAGTTGTGTACCATTATGGTTGGAAAAGATTCTTGAGATGATTTCAATCCTCTTAAATTTACTAAGTGTTATTAAGGCCTAACATATGATTTACTTTGGAATATGTTGGATGTATCATTATATTCTTGAGAAAACCATGTTATACAAATACTCATAAAATTACATATATTAATACACTCAAGATACATGTTAAAACAAGAGGTTTAATGTAAAAAAGATCAAAATGGTCACAGAAGATTTTATACTTCCAGAATTTTTACACAAATGGTGTATTGCAAACAAAACAGCTCCTAAAGAAATATCCCACTTTCAGTTTCCTTGACTTTTAAATTTTCTTTCATTGACATATCATGGATCTTGAGTTTTTTAGCCTTTTTATACTAAATCTTTATTTGACAGATGCTAGTAATGTCTATCATGTTTTCTTTGATCTGACATTGTAGTCTACATCATTGAAATATCATTTAAGACAGAATCTTTATGAATTTATGAGAATGGAGAGGCCATCAAATGATAACAGAAGTGGAGCACTCATTCATGCCTATAATAACACATTTATTCCTTAAGTTTGAGGAGAAAAATGAGGATGATATGCCTAGGGTAAAGAATACTAGACTGAACAAAAGTAAGCAGAGTACTGAAACTTTGCTATTTGTTTCTCTATTTGACCTACGGTATAGTGACTAACATAACACAATTTTTAAAAATGTAAAAAATTAATTAATTAATTAATAGAAAAACTTTTATTTAGGACAGATAGAATTCATTGAGACCAAAATCCATCAAACTGACCAAAGATATCAACAATTAACCAGAGTCTACAAAAAGATCAAAACAGGAGTGGTGCTATATGGATGTTCCCTGCATTTCAAGAATGTCACCCAGCATTTTCTTTCTTTCCTCCCACTTCAGGGGTGATCCTGAAATAAATTAATTTCACAACTGCACAGTAACCGAATCTTCAGATAAGTTTATGCCTACTTACTATAATTTACTTTTCTCTATTCAAGGTTTCTTTTATGAATATACGTATTTCTTTTAAAAATTCTTGTAAATCATCTGGTGTTCTTTTAACCTAAGTAATTGAAATTTGCCAGGCAGTCACTATATTCAGACCCCAGTAACTCAATTTCATAATGAGTTTCAACTAGAATTTTAAACACAAACTTATGCATCATGCATGATATGGCTGTCCTAATGAAGGGTGTGTGCATGTTTATATTTATATATGTGTTTGTGTGTGTGCTTAAGATTGTATATCTTCCAATTTGTAAAGAATTTCAATAACTTCCTGTGTTTATTCTGCTACAATCCAATCTCAAATGTGCTAATATTTTGTTGTAGTGTAAGTACTAAAAATAACACTAGTTAATTTCTGACACAGTGACCAACTTTATTTTCAGGCTAGTATAAAATGGTTTTAGATACTAAAAATTTATAAGAATAAGCTAAAAGGACTAAGCAACTCTGCAGAGAATTCAGTTAAGTAACTGTTTGGAAATGATTGTGTTTTCTTTTCCCTGGTTGAACAAAAGAAAGGGGTTCAGTGGTTGCTATCATAGGCACCTAGATGGGATTTAGGGATGGGATGGCTTCTGACTTACTTCACTAGAGGTCATGCTGGGAACTGCCAAATCATTCATAGGTGAACAGACCAAAATTAAGCTCTACACTGCAGACAGGGTAAGACAAGTCAGAAAAATCAAAGCAATCCTGGAGTGCTGGTGGTAGGAAGTTAGGCTGTGGGAGGGAGAGAGGAGTACCCTGGAGAAGTTTCTCCCAACAAGCTAATAAAAGAGTATTTTATTAAATTCTTTGGTCCATGTTGTTGGTAAATGCTGTGGGTATTAGCATGTAGCCTAGGAGATGGCAATGAGAAAGTGGACTACTTGCAAAACCAGTTGGATCTCTTTTTGACTGATGGGACTCAAGGACCAAACAGGTTTCACTTTCATACTCACAAATCAAAGTTTCTTGACACATTCTGTCTCTTTTTTGGAGCCCTGGAGCAATTGCCAAATAACAGTACTTGAATGTGTATTTACCATTGGCATTTTAAGAAATTCTGGAAAACACCAAAGCAACTGGACTTCAAACCAACACTCCAACCCAAAACGTACTCCCAGTCTCTGATGACAGTGAGGGTTGGTTTTATGGAGATGTGAGCTAAGAGTCTTTGTACCAATGTATGTATATGGGAATGAAAGAGCCGGAGGGAAGGACAAGGCTGAAACATCATGTTCAGTAGTTTAGTGACTATAGAGAGAAAGTGTGTGTGTGTGTGTGTATGATTATACTTAGTTTATTCAGCTATTTCAATTAACTTCAAAAAGGGGGATGAGATTTTTCATATCTATTGAAAGGGGACATGAGCTGAAAAGTTGAGGAACACATCTCCTATTTTCTATAGTCATAGTGCCAGTGCAGTTATTTCCTAGCTTACAATGGTGAGTGAAGGTGGAACACAGATTGTTGCCGTGTACAAAGCTGGTATAGCTGGGAGTTACAGTGAGGAAGGCTGAGCCACACTGAGGAAGGCTGAGCCACACTAGTCTCTTGGTTGTTCTTCTTAGGTCATCTTGCTCACCAGTAGAGTATTCTTGGACACTATCACACCACTTCTCCTTTCATGTATGCGACTAACACTTCTAAAAGAATTTTCTTTAAGTAAGCTCTTCTCCCAACATGGGTCTCAAACTCACAACCCTAAGATCAAGAGTCCCATGCTCCACCAACTGAGCCAGCCAGACACCCCAAAAAGAATTTAATAAAAATAAATTCAATTCCTTTACAAGCATTGAAATAAATTCAAATCTTAAGTGCAGAATTATAACTATAAAATTCATATTGAGTACCCACCATGCAGGCCACTTCATACTCAGGGCTATGTCCTGAGCTTTGTCCTCATGGAGCTTATTGAAAAACACAGAATATAATGGGAATAAAGACTAAGGTCTAGACATGTACAAATGAAATACACCTTTGGTCCCATGCAAAATACATAACACACCTGAAGTTGGAAGAAGAAATATTTGTTGAAAAATGTACATACTTCTGGAATTATATATTGGTAATTAGAAGATAAAACTGGAAATTACACAGAGTTACTTCAATATACAGAAAAGTGTATCAACAGGTTTTGCAAAAGCCTTGTAAGATATAGTTTTATACATCTTGGCTCATGAAGTTATTTTATACATATTTACAGAGAAATATAAAAATACTCATAGGCGAAATGCTCATGGACATAAATGTTTAATAAATCAGATATTAGAATTTGGACTGGAGGTATTCATGTTATTTTGATTTTTCTGCGTAATTTCAATGACCACTCTGACAAGCTAGGGGATGATAGTAAGGAATAATCACAAATAATTACAGATTTTATGACATATAATTAGTAGTGTTTTCCAAACTTATAATCTAAGCTATGTATCTATGAGTGATAGATAAATTTCAAAAGTCCTTCGTAGTAGTACTTTCAAGGATCCTATAGCCATAGCCTCAGTAGTTAAAATTCATACCCTCTGTGTCACACTAAAAGGCAGAAAATAACTTATGGCTAGACATCCTCATTTTCAAGTCAGATTCTTTCCAGATACATCTGTGCACCAAATGAAAATGCAAAACATTTCATTGCCTTGTACATCATTTGAGTGGGGAATAAATGGAGGAGTTATTCCTAATAGTTTCTTTTACTCTTTGCATTTAAATATATAAGATAAAACGGAAAGGAGGGACACCTGGGTGGCTCAGTTGGTTAAGCGGCTGCCTTCGGCTCAGGTCATGATCCCAGCGTCCTGGGATCGAGTCCCACATCGGGCTCCTTGCTCGGCAGGGAGCCTGCTTCTCCCTCTGCCTCTGCCTGCCAATCTATCTGCCTGTGCTCGCGCTGTCTCTCTCTGACAAATGAATAAATTTTTTAAAAATTTTTTAAAAATAGATAAAATGTAAAGGAAATTCTGGTTTGGTAGTGTCTTCATTACAATTGCCATAAGCAATGAGCTATATAAAAAACAAAAAAAAAAAAGAACATTCATCACTTCTTCAGCTAATAGTAGACAAAACATTTAAAAATTTTATCTTAAAAATAAACACTCCTACATGACTATGTTTCTTTTCTAACTAACTTTGACTTACTCTGTACATTGACCATCCTTGCTATTGAGTAGAAATATTGCAAATCTTCTTCTGTCTACCCTTAATCTTTACCACTATTTAAAAAGCAAAGAGAGGGGACCTGTGTGGCTCAGTTGGTTAAGCATATGCCTTCAGCTCAGGTCATGATCCCAGAGTCCCAGGATCAAGCCCCATGTTGGGTTCCCTGCTCAACAGGGAATCTGTCTCTTTCTCTCCCTTTATCCCTCTCCCCCTCTTCGAGCACTCTCATGCTTGCTCTCTCTCTCTGTGTCAAGTAAATAAATAAAATCTAAAAAAAAACAAAAAACAGAAAGGGATGTGGAGACAGCTTAACCTAACAAGTTTGAAACAAATCCACCAGAAGAGAACAACTATAAGGTATAAGATGATTAAAGATTATATTCAATAAAGGAAAAATATTATACTGTCTGTTCTGAAATTTAAGACATGATGGCAAATGAGTTTTTAAAGTTTTTTATTTAAAAAAATTACAGAGTCATAAGAAGTTGCAAAGGTAGTAGAGAGAAGTACCATGTATCCTTCACTCAGTTTCCCCAATGGTTATAACTTATGTAACTACAGTATAATATGAAAACCAGAGAAATTGACATGAGTACAATGTGTGTGTAGTTCTATGGCATTTAATCACATGTGTGGAATTGTGTAATGACCACCATAATCAAGATGCAGAAGTATGCCATCACCACAAAGACCTCTTTCTTCTTGCTACCCTTTATAGCACCCTCCTGCCACCGTCCGTAATCTCTGACAACCACTAATTTGTGTTCCACCTCTATAATTTTGTCATCTCAAGAATGTTATATAAATGGAATCATAGCGTATGTGATGCTTAGAGACTGAGTTTGTTTCCCACCCCCTTTTCCCTCATCTTGATGCCCTTGAGATTCATCCAAATTATCACATTATAAATAATTCATTCCTTTTTAGTAGAATAAATGTCCTGAATTGCCAGTGCTGGGTTGTATGATAAGTGTATGTTTAGTTTTTAAGAAAACTAAGCTGTTTTCCAGATTAGCTGAATATTCTCACCAGTAATGTGTGGGAGACCCAGTTTCTCTGTATCCCAGCCTGCATTTGTTATTGTCACTATTTTGTACTTTAACTGTATTAGTAGATGTATGTTATGTTTCATCAAAATCTTAAATTGCATTTTCCTAATGTTAATGATTTTTAACACCTTTTCATGCTTTTATAGCCATCTGTATATTTCCTCAAAAAGGCGAAGTCTATTTATTTTAGTATATTCATAGGATCCTAAATGATATCACAGGATACCAAGTGATTTCTTCAAGTAGTAAACATTTTTATTAATAAAATATGTTAATTTTCTGACTGAGACTCCTTTGTGCATAACTCCAGGGACTGTATAGAATAAAATTATGGTGCAATACTGTGCTATAATTAATAACCATTAATTAAAGTTTAAGAAATACTTTCAAAACAGTAAAAAAGTACAAATAATATAAAATCCCCAAATAAAATGAATCAAAGAAAAAAATAAAACCTTCAATGTTTTCCAAATAACTTAAAAACAGTACATAAGCTTATAAGGGGACAAGAGAAAGGCTTATAATGATTTCTCTGAAAAAAGCATTTGTACAGAATAATATGATATAATGATTATATTCATAACAATCAGAGGTGAGAAAAAAATAATTATTTAACCTAATTATATTTCTAAATAGGATTATTTTTCAAGTAGCTTTCTTTATACTTATTTTTATGTTTTATTAATAACACAAGGAAAGCTTCTGAAAAGTTTGGGATAGTATGAAAAGTAGATTTACCAAAGGGGAACCAAATGTTGACATGAGAGTTATTGAAGCTATATTTTGAATACAGTTAATAATTCTCCTGAATAACTGAATTTACTTGGGTGAAAATATTCATTTAACCAATATTTAATAAGCACTTACCATCTATCTTTATTAAGCAAATACTGTGTAAGGCTCTTGGAATTCACAGACAAATAAAATATTCCCTGATTTTAAGAGACCTAAAATACAGTGGAGGGAAACAGATTTGTAAAAGTTTAAGTGCACTAACATTTCCTTGAAATATTAAAAAAAAAAAAAGGAATGAGAGCTATAAGATCTCTTAGACTACCATAATATAGTCCAAGATAGTTAACTCTCTAAATTTACAATAAAACTACACTGAGTAGGGACGCCTGGGTGGCTCAGTTGGTTAAGCAGCTGCCTTCCGCTCAGGTCATGATCCCAGCGTCCTGGGATCGAGTTCCACATCGGGCTCCTTGCTCGGCAGGGAGCCTGCTTCTCCCTCTGCCTCTGCCTGCCACTCTGTCTGCCTGTGCTCGCTCTCTCTCTCTCCCTCTCTCTCTGACAAATAAATAAATTAAAAAAAAAAAAAAAAAACTACACTGAGTATTTATTTGATAGACTTTACTTTTTGACACTTTAATTTCTAATTTATTTTCGTTTAGAAATTTTAAATTCATGGAAAATACATATCAAAATGAAAGAAAGGTGAAAAGAGATGGTAGTTGATAGCAACATTCTATTCCTAATAGTTATGAATCATATTCTGTTTGTTTTGCTCTATTAATTTCTCTAAAAGATTTTATTTGGTTCTGGCTGATGGAAATGGTATATATTGTGTAGGTACAATAAATATTTGCATATTTCAATTATTTAATAACTATATACTATATAAATTCTAGATTAGACATGTGAGCTAATATATCACATATTACAATGTGAAATAGTCTCCTAATATTATAATTCATGTATTAGAATGTGAATAGTCATTTCCCATAAATTTGATGGGTTTCTCAGATTGAAGACCCCAAGAAAGAAAAAAGTATATGCATAAAGTAATAGTACTCTTTATGGACCTGGAGGGATTTTACAGAGACAGAATGGGAAGAATTGTTCCTAATTCTACCCAGGACTGAATACAGGGACATGAAAGAAAATATCCCATTTGGATAGGAGAGTTCTTGAATGTTTCAAATTTGAAAGGAATAGATGAAGTGTGTTAAAAAAAAAAACCACCACTCAGAAAAATATCTGAAATAGAATTTTCTTTTTAAAGATCTCATGAGCAAGGATGGTGGGCTGGATTCCTTCTCAAGGTCATTCTATTCTCTAAGGAATCTATGTATTCTCTTCTATAAGAACAGAGCCTTTTTCTCTCTTATCTCTATCCTGATCAGGTAAGGTAATTGGCATTCTGTGATTGCTTTCTTAATGCTGATACCACAATAAACAGTGCCATCTACTGACTAAATTCTATAATTAACTACCTCGCTTAATAATGTAAATATTCGTGTTTGTTATTATATATGTTTACAAGAGTCACATGTTACATCATACTTATTTAAAGCTACAAGAAATGTACATATCGTCTATTGTGAACTTATTTTTGTTTTTGTTTTAGTTTTAGAGATGAAAAGACTGAGATCCAAGAGATCAATCAATTTGCCCAAAATTTTGACATCATATTTTTCAGTAAGCACCACTGTGAACAGAACCCTGGGAATAGAAGGAAATTTAACACTTTGAAGATGGAAGGAAATCAATCTACAAAGTTGTCCATCCACTGGGGAAAAAATCTGACAAGTATGGTTAATGACAGAAGTATGAAATCCACACAACAAGGCAAGTTGAGAAACTGCTGATGCAAAGTTTTAGGATAAGGAAATGCTCACATGCAGGTTTAAGTTTAAAAAAATGAATGAGGAAATACTAAGTCATGATTACTTTGTTCCTCTCTCTTTAACAACAGAGGGTTGAAAATATTTGTTGATTGTTACAGAAGCTTGATTCGTCCTCACAGATGTATGATACACAAAATCAACCCATTTGCTTTAAGATGTTTCCCATTAATACAAACTTTTGGTCTAAGAACTAAAATAAGGATAGCCGTATTATATATAATCTTTAAATTTACAACAATTAGGATGAAGTAGAGCCAGTCCAATGACCTGAGCCCATGTTTTCATTATTAAGAATTAAGCCATGCTTGATTTGTATTTGTGCCCTAAAAATAAGTTATACCTACAACTATTAGATCACATCTAAATATTACTTTCAAATGGACTCAGAATTGTATTCTTTGTGGCATTTTAGTGCAGTGTGTCTTACTCAAGCCAGGTATTTAAGTATTATGGAATGGAATATGATAGAAGAATATTCTACCTTCTTATTTAAGGTAGTAAGTTGACAGGCTGATTTTTTGTTTAAGATTTTAATTATTTATTTGTCAGAGAGAGGGAGAGAGAGCGAGCGAGCACAGGCAGACAGAGTGGCAGGCAGAGGCAGAGGGAGAAGCAGGCTCCCTGCCAAGCAAGGAACCCGATGTGGGACTCGATCCCAGGATGCTGGGATCATGACCTGCGAAGGCAGCCGCTTAACCAACTGAGCCACCCAGGCGTCCCTGATTATTTTGATTATTACAATAGACCCAAGTATTTTGTTGTTATTATTTTTAGGTTCATAAAATTTATAAAAATGTATGAGGATATTAGAAAATATATACCAATTTAAGAACCTTAGTGTTACCAGGAGCAACATTAATCATTTTAGAAAATATTTCCAATCATCATAGTCAGATTTTATCCTGATGCCTCCCACCTTCTAAATGTGAAAAAAACTAGAACTGAAAACCCAGTTCTGACTTTGAGATCATGCAAGCATACAGGGTTTCAGAACACATCTTTTTTTCTCTGCTAGTCATATCCAAACACTTTTCCGTGAGTCAAACTGGAGTTTTCCAAGGAACCAGAACCCACCAGAACTAAGATGTCAGTGGTAATAGCATAACAAAAACACCAGAGAAAAGTGCTTTCATAAGTCTTGTGTTGCACTGATGGATATGCATGGCACTGAAAGTTATTTTGGGACCAAAGACAAGAGACCCATGCTGAGGACATGGTGTGAGTCTTCACAAAGATGCCCTGTTGGCACAGAGTCAGGACAGATCTCAGAGATGCTGATTGCAGCAACTGGAGCAAATTCCAAAACCACATGACCATTCAACAGAACACACAGATACTTGCTCTCTGTACATGTATATTGGGGTTTGGATAGGATTTCAGAATAGTTCACACTCAGCATCTTCTGTTTCCAAGATCTTATTTGATGACCCCTTCTCTTTCCATTATTTGATGAGAAGACTTGGAAAGCATGACTCTTTCTGCTTCATTTTTCTAGTCACCTCAGAATTGAGTTTAATACTCTATTTGCCATCTATGTGGTTGCATTTATGTTCTGTGGTTTTTTTTTCAACCACATACTGCCAGAAGTTTTAGACCCATTTAGATGATGTTCATTTTCAAGTGACAGATGAAATCAGAGTAATCCACTATATGAACTTGCTCCTGCTTCTTCCTGATTTGTCTGTATTATGGTGAACTTCTCCAATCCTCAGGCACCCCAAACTGAGACATTTACTATGTGATTAACCAATATCTGTGAGCTACTTACAAGCTGATTCATTTAAGTTTGGTGGCTAACAAATTGACTTTGGATTTGATCAATTCTAAATTTAAGGGAAAGAGAGAGAGAAAGGAAGAGCAAAAGAGAGAAAAAGAAGAGAGAGATTGACTCGTGCATACATTTATAGAAAACAGTAACAACCAGTGCAAAATATTCACTCTGAGAAGGTAAGACATTCCACCTCTTAGCTTGCTGTTTTATTTTTAAGCACAAATGGGTTTTCAATGTATTTTAAAATTTAGAATGCAATATACAATTTTCCTAGAAGCAGAGCATTTGCCATTCTCTAGGATATGACACCAGGGTGGTAGACGACCATTTTCACATTCAGACAACAGCTCCCTAAAAAATAGGCAAAGAGTTTTTTCACCATTAATGATCCGACTTTTGTTTTTAATAACAACTGAAAACTTAGTATGTATTTGGAAAATCTGCCCTTTAGTGAAAAATCTCATCAAAGAGTATGCCTATGTCTTTCCAGAGAGAGTAGTAATACAAACTGCCCATTTCATGCAGGTCACAATCACTCATGGTTTTAAAATCACATTAACTGAGGGAGAGAAGTCATTTTTTTTCCTATTTCATACTAATCCTTTTTTTAAAGTTAATATATTTATTTTTATTTCTTTTCAGTGTAACAGTATTCATTGTTTTTGCACCACACCCAGTGCTCCATGCAATACATGCCCTCCCTAATACCCACCACCAGGCTCCCCTAACCTCCCACCCCCCGCCCCTTCAAAACCCCTCAGGTTGTTTTTCAGAGTCCATAATCTCTCATGGTTCACCTCCCCTTCCAATTTCCCTCAACTCCCTTCTCCTCTCCATCTCCCCATGTCCTCCATGTTATTTGTTATGCTCCACAAATAAGTGAAACCATATGATAATTGACTCTTTCTGCTTGACTTATTTCACTCAGCATAATCTCTTCCAGTCCCATCCATGTTGCTACAAATGTTGGGTATTCGTCCTTTCTGATGGAGGCATAATACTCCATAGTGTATATGGACCACATCTTCCTTATCCATTCGTCCGTGGAAGGGCATCTTGGTTCTTTCCACAGTTTGGCAACCGTGGCCATTGCTGCTATAAACACTGGGGTACAGATGGCCCTTCTTTTCACTACATCTCTATCTTTGGAGTAAATACCCAGTAGTGCAATTGCAGGATCATAAAGAAGCTCTATTTTTAATTTCTTGAGGAATCTCCACACTGTTCTCCAAAGTGGCTGCACCAACTTGCATTTCCACCAACAGTGTAAGAGGTTCCCCTTTCTCCACATCCTCTCCAACACATGCAGTTTCCTGTCTTGCTAATTTTGGTCATTCTAACTGGTGT
Organism: Mellivora capensis; assembly: GCA_004024625.1. NCBI lineage: Eukaryota > Metazoa > Chordata > Mammalia > Carnivora > Mustelidae > Mellivora > Mellivora capensis. Next base: position 20,012 of record PISX010006972.1, on the reverse strand, counting down.
GAGGTGGTATCCCAATGTGGTTTTAATTTGAATCTCCCTGATGGCTAGTGATGATGAACATTTTTTTCATGTGTCTGATAGCCATTTGTATGTCTTCATTGAAGAAGTGTCTGTTCATGTCTTCTGCCCATTTTTTGACTATTTCATACTACTCCTAAAAGGTGACTTTTACTAAATCTAAAGTCAAATATACGAGGACTCTGTTTAACTTCACACTGGTGAAAATTCTGAGAGAGTTGGAATTCTTTTTTTTAATATTTTATCTATTTATTTTGACAGAGAGAGAGAGATCACAAGTAGGGAGAGGGGGGGAAAGCAGGCTCCCCGATGAGCAGAGAGCCCAATGCAGGGCTCGATCCCAGGACCCTGAGATCATGACCTGAGCTGAAGGCAGAGGCTTTAACCCACTGAGCCACCCAGGCACCCCGAGATTTGGAATTCTTAATATGCTTGTTTTTCCTTATGGAATAACTTCTTTCCTAGGCAAATTCTCTGTAATCGTTCAAGGTCATGACTCAAGTTAGCATATGTAATTCATGAAGGTAATTCAAAGTGAAGATAAGATATGTGCAACAATTATTTCCTGCTTGTATACCAAGTGACCAAATCTGTGACATATAATAGGATCTAGACAATTACCTAAGCAACAAACAGCAAAGCTCTAAAGAGTAAATTCTCCACTTGAGTTATGTCCCTCAACTACCACTTTTCAGAAGAAATATTGAAAATTATTAAAAATTACAATCAATTGTCTGTTAGCCATCTTTATGTCTTCTTTGGAGATGTAACTATTCATGTCTTCTGCCCATTTTTTTACTTGATTATTGTTTTTTTGGGTATTGAGTTTGAGTAGTTCTTTATAGATCTTGGATATCAGCTCTTTATCTATAGTGTCATTTACAAATACCTTCTCCCATTCCGTGGGTTTCCTCTTTCTTTTGTTGACTATTTACTTTGCTGTGCAGAAGCTCTTTATCCTGATGAAGTCCCAAAAGTTCATTTTTGCTTTTGTTTCCCTTGCCTTTGGAGATGTGTCTTGAAAGAAGTTGCTGTGGCTGATGTCAAAGACGTTACTGCCTATGTTCTCCTCTAGCTCTGGGTGTTATACACAATGAATCATGGAACACTACATCAAAAACTAATGATGTACTATATGGTGACTAATGTAACACAATAAAAAAACAAAATAAAATAATAAAATAAAATAAAATCCCCCCCCCCACAGAATTACAACCAGGAACTTGCCAATAAATGTAATGAAAAGCCAGGGCTGTGGATTCATTAGTTCTAATCCCAACTGTTATGAACAAAGCAAAATCAATGTGCTGCCCACTCCCCCCCTTTTATTAAGTGCTTTTCTAAAGTGTCCCAAGGAAGAAAGAACCAGGTCAGCTACTACTTTAACCATTCTAGTTCTTTAGAGCTCAATCCACTGAACTATCCATATATCCAGGTCCAGCCATAGTTTCGAGCAGATCTTGATAAAGACAGGTAGATATTAACAACCTCTTCCAATTTTGGCAACTAGAATAGGAAATAAGTTTCAATAAATAAAATTCAGTGACCCAGTCGGGATGGTTGTGCTCCCATGTATCACTTCCTTGCTATCCCTCAGGTGGTAACACCTGTGTTTCCAAGCACACCTGGAATAATGAGTCAGAGACACATAAGGGAAGCCCATTTAGGGAGAATCTGACACCGTTCAGAGCAGTGCATTAGCTGAAGTTTCTCTCTCCTTAGTTCTTTAGTTTTCCCATCTAAAATAGAGCCCTGTTTGAAGACTTGCCTAATTCTTGACATTTTCTGTGCCCAGAGGCTGTGTATCCTTCATGTATTTCCCATCACAATAGGAAGTATTTTATAAGCAGAGTGAAAATATAATTTAGTATCTTTCTTTTGAACCTTTTGAGAATGAAAAGGAAAGATATTAATGGTAACACCAGGATAATAGGCATATGGAAGGAATGCTTGAGCAAATCAAGATATATGAGCATCCTACTAAAAACCTCTAGGGTTTTGGGAAAGAAAGAAAAGTCTATGGTTGGTTTCCATGCTACTTAGCAGACACCTTACCAATCCTCAGAGCTCATTCCATTATTATTGTTCTTTGTCTTTCACTTCAGATGCTCCCTGGCAAAGAGATCATCTGCTCTATCCAGTTCTCAGCTTTGCAATTGATCTATCTTATGTTTATTACACATACACTCTTTCATACAGAGTGGGAAAACATAGTAGGAATAAATGGATAATCAAGTGATATTGCTGATTTACCAGAGTAATATAAATTCAAACATTGACCAAGATCTTCAGAAATAGATTATCTAAAGTTTCCCTGGGATTATTATCACATTTAATTGACAGTGTCCCTTGTAATCTTTCTGACCAAGTGTCTCATACAAACTAATGAATGATTAGTATATTGGTCATTCAGAAAATCACCATCATTATTACCCCAGTTTACTCTGTGGAATTTGTTTCTTTGGGATTGAGTGTATGTCAAATTTTCTACTCTAATATTTTCCATTCTAATTTTTTATGAGGTAGTTTTGAAAATATGGCTACATTTTCCACTGTGCAATTTTTTCTTTAGTTTACAGTGTTTAGTGGCCACATATCCTTTGGCGGTATTTTGAACTTCTCTTAATAAGTAATTTTACCATTTTAGGACGTTATGTTTAAAAAAAAGAAATGAAAATCAAAAACACAATGAGATATGACTTCACACCCAGAAGATAGCTATCATAAAAAAGGCAGATAATAACAGCTATTGACAAGAGTGTGGAGAAATTAAAAACCTCATACACTGCTGGTGGGAAAGTAAAATGTTGCATCCACTTTGGAAAACAGTCTGGTAGTTACCCAAAAAGTCAAACATCGAGTTACTATTTAATCTAGAAATTCTACTCCTAGGTATATAACTAAGACAAATAAAACCAAATGGACACACAAAAACTTGTACACAAATGTTCACAGAAGCATTATTTCTAAGAACCAAAAAGTAAAAACAACCCAAATGCCCATTGCCTAATGAATGGATAAATAAAATGTGGTATATAAGTAGAACAGAATATTATTTGGCAGTAAAAGAAAACAAAGTATTGATATACACAACACTGATGAAACTTGAAAGCACTGGGCTAAGTGGAAGAAGTCAGTCACCAAAAAACACATATTGTATAATGCCATTTATGTGAAATGTCTAGAATAAGCAAATATATACAAACAAAAAGCAGATTCATGGTTGCCTTGTGGGGATATTAGGGAATGACTGTTAAGGACTACAGATTACTTTTTGGGTCAAAGAAAATGTTCTAAAATTGATTGTGGTGATAGATGCATGACTCTGTGAATATACTAAGACCCAGTGAATTGTATACTTTAAAAACCAGTAAATTATATACTAAAAGCCAGTGGTTTTTATGATATGTGAATTATATCTCAATAAAGTTGTTTTAAAATAAGGTAGCTAAAATATTTTGTCTTGCAGAATTGTATCTCAAGGCCATATTCACAATTAAGAGATGTGTACCAAAAATGACATAAAATTAAAATAGAAGTGCATAAACAGGCCAATTTCCAATTAAATCATGAAACATACAACTAGAAACCCACATACAGAAAGAATGGCTCAGTTCTTAGAATTTAAAATCCCACTTGAGTAGTGATATAGAGAAAAACTGCCAGAACTCTGATGGATTATTATAACAGGGCAAACCCTACTAGATTTATTTTTGACAGAAGATTTGTCCATTAAGCCAAAAGGTAGAAATAATGTTGAAAAATATAAAAGCAGCTAATGAGTATTCACACGTGCACTTAATTTTTACCTCAATTTAAGTTAGTGCTTATGAGTGAAAGATATGGGATTTGAAGCAGCCTGGGTTTGAATCTTCTGTAATTTAATAGCTGTGTGACCTGAGGCAATGTACTTCATCTCTCCAAGCTCCAGTGTCATCATCTCTAAAATAATATGTACTTTATAAGTTGTAGTAAAATAAACAAAAATGCTTTGGGCATATAATAAGCACTGAATTTGCTGTTTTTATAACCCCTACTTCTAAAAACATCAGATGCAGACTGTCATAGCTTGATGTATCTTTCCTCTGGCAATAGATTTCAGGCAGGCGTAGGGAAGCAAGCAAATGTCTGCTAATGAGACTGAAACTTTAGTGTCCAATCAGTGATAAATGAGGATGAAAATCTAAAAAACGCTCTTTAAATTGCAAATGATGCAGTATCTCATCCAATGGAAAATTATACCAGTCACTCGGACACTGGAGAACCATGAACCAAGGCCACGAAAACATTTCACTTCTCTGTGGATTAAATGAATATTTGAACATCTATTTCATTATTTGTTGTGTACTCTAATCTACCTTTAAATTTTGAAATGGTTCATTTTATGTTTTCTTGTACTTTGGTTTTATCTTGGCAAATACTGGTTAATTTTTTCATCCTCAAGTTTTAGTGTTGGAAGAAAATCTAGGAAAATCTCCATTGTCTCCTCAGGAATAACTGATTATGATGCTTTCAAATTTCTGAGATTATTAGTAGAAACAATGTGCAAAAAAATGGTGTCATTGAGTTATAAATTATTTTAAAAATGACTATACTACTTTCCATTTTGCAAAACAGTTGAACTGAATATTGGCATAGAAAAATATTTGTTGCTACAAAATGAAAATGTCCACTTTTTTTTTTAACATACACATGTTTTGAGCTTTGTGTAGTAAGGAATAACTACCAACACAGTATGGGACAATTTCAATATAATATAAAAGATCAAGAGTGTTAGATATGACATCAGATTATTGGGGTTTTATTTCTGCCTCTCCTGCCTGAGAACTGTAAATTGGGGAAATTTTTTACCATGTGCCTTGGTTTTAACCAAATAATAATAATAATATACCAGCCTACTAGGGCTTCTGCAAGTGAAAACTGTTTAGAAGAAGACTTGGAGTATCAAAGCTCAATAAAGCTGTTACCAGTTAATAATTACTTAATAATTAGCCAGATCAAGAGGGCAATAAATATCTAGATTTCCTTCCCTGAAACCATGATAACTATTTATGACTATGAAGTAGAAAATGACCTTCTCAGAGGCAGGGGCTGCACCATACCAGACTTTGTAACCCCATTATCTATACCAGTGCTTGACATATAGTCCACACGTGATGAACATGTGTGGAACAATCCTCCCCAAGCCTTGGGCATGCCTGATTCTTCTCACCATCCAATCTCAGCTTAAATCCTTGCCCCAGAGACCCCTCCTGGTACCACGCAGGTAAAAGCAATTCCTTATTATCACTCTCCCCTCAGTATCTACATTACTTTCCTCACATCTCTTATCAGCACTGCAAATTATCTTTTCCTTTGTTTACTTATTTACTATTTTCTATTCTTCCCACTGGAATACAATGTTCCCAGAACTCATGAAACTAGTATACATTTTATTTTCAATGTCATCACAGAATAGTGCAAAGACATGCTAGTTTCTCCACAAACCTGCCAAATGAAGGAATTTATTTCTGGGTAAAAATGAAGTTTTGTGAAATAAGACAGTAACGTGTAAAGAGGAGATATTTTCCATCTTCCCATCTTGTTGCATTGTGGATTTTCCAAGAGGTAGATTTTGTGTTTGGGATGTTTTTCAGAGAGTGTCTTTGGAATCAATACCTATGGAGGTGGAAGGGAGACATAGAATTGACCAAGGGAGAAATGCAGCTGTGATGTGGGCCGGTATCCCCAGCCAAAGCCTCAGGTTAGCTTTGGAACTGAAATGTCTCATCCGCTTTCCCGCATCCTATTGAAACAGCCATGACTTTATACATCCGTCTTAATCAACCATCGTCTGTGCATCACGCACAAAAGGGCATGACCTTGGCAAGGGGAGCTGTCTGCAGTTGTGGGTATCCTGGACAGGCTCAAGGCTGAAAGGGAAATCTGGATGGTGCATCTTTACTTCCACTGATCATTCTGTAGTTCTCATTCCTTTTTTTTTTTTTTTTTCCTGTTATGTAGGGGGAAAAGGTTAGGTGTAAACCACTTTTCCTTTTTCTTTCTTTTTTTTTGCATTTCTCATTCTTTCTTTTAGACTTTTCACTCTATCTCTTAAAAACTTTACTGTGTGTTTTCTATGTGCCAGACACAGTCTCAAGTTCTGGGAATTTAACAAGGAACAAAACAGAGCCCTTAACCTCAAGGGGCCAACATTCTAGAAAGGAAGATAAATGCACATATAACTTAGGAAATTTTAAGTGTTATAAAGAAAAATACTTCAGGTGAAGGCAAGGAAGTGATATTTTAGCTGACATCTGAAGATAGTCAGGGAGAAAGTCACGTTTATACTTGGACAAAGAGCATACCAGGAGAAATAGCATCAAACGGGAAGCACTGGTGTATTCATACAACAGCAGGAGGGACCCACGTGGGAGGGTTGTAGGGTAGAAGATCAGTGAGGTAGGTGAGGGTTGATTTATGAGTTGTATTCTAAAGTTCAAATTTTGGAAACTTAGAGGTTTTTTTTTTTTTTTTCAGTATTTTCCTGACTCTCTGCCCAAAAGTTAGCCTTTTATCCTGACAAGAGATATTTAGTTTGGGATTTAACGAATTCTCCCATTTATATGTTGTTCCATGGACTTATTGGGCTGTTTACAAGCAAGGGACTAGAAAAGTCTCTGTAACCAACAATTGTAATTTTACTTCAACAGCTGAAGTATCCCAGATGTTTGCTGTTTTTCACTTTCCTGAGAGAGGTTTTGGATGCATCTGCTTGCTGAATTAATATTTTACATATCATTTTCCTTTCCTTGGATGATTTCTGTTCTTTTGAGAGTTTTTTTTAATTTTTAATTACTTTTCTTTATATCCTTAGTATTGGTTGTTTGAGATAGGTGTACAATCTGACCTGGTACACAATACCCCATTGGTTTTGTCACAATAGCAGAACTATGACTAAATGAAATTAAACAGAAAAGGCTATGCCAGGGTGCCTGGGTGGCTCAGTGGGTTAAAGCCTCTGCTTTCAGCTCAGGTCTTGATCCCAGCATCCTGGGATCAAGCCCCACATCAGGCTCTCTGCTCAGCAGGGAGTCTGCTTCCCTTCCTCTCTCTCTGCCTGCCTCTCTGCCTACTTGTGATCTCTGTCTGTCAAATAGATAAATAAAATCTTTTAAAAAGAAAAAAAAAGAAAAGGCTATGCCATACACTTTTATGGGGGGGGGCAGGGAATGAGGCATTCCTTCCAGTATTCTTAGAGAAACCAGGTGACTTTATATTAATAATTATTCTACTTGAACATATGTAAGTCATCATGCATCATAAAAGAGACAGGCAAACAAGATCAAATTTGTCAGAAGCCAAGACAGAAGACAGGGTGGGATCAGGTAGATCTGGGCCCAAAGAAAGCTAACCCAGAGTTGCAGAGTCAAACACCTAGCCCCCAATAGCTATGGCAGCACAATAAGAACAAACATGAGCCAACCTCAGTTGGAACAGCTTCTTCAGCATCTGAGTTCACAAATGAGTATTTAATTCTCCTGATAGTCCCCAGAAGGATGAGAACTCCTCATGCTTTGCTTGCAGAATTTATACCAATGCCAATGGAAGCTTAGAATTACTCTCCTTTAACCAGAGATAAGGAAAGCAAAAGAAAATGAGGGGACATATTGCATGATGTTGAACTGAATTAAAAATTGGAAAGTAATTTCTTAACAAACAATATATTCTTCATCCTGAAAGTTGGGTAAGTAGAACACTGTTCTCTCTCCAGCTCTCTTTCATTAAGGGAAGAACAGAAAACATATTTTCTTTGAAGGCAGAGTAAGTACTCTTTGATATACTCTCACAGCCCCTGATATGAGCTGGAGAATAGTTGCGGTTCATGTAAAGGCAGCAGAGTCTTCAGCAGATGCCCTGTAAATAGTCTACAGCTGCTGACATTTGACATCTTATTTTTGTTCTTCTTTGAGGAAGAAGAATATAGGGCTTAGAATGACACTCCATCCATCCACAGCCAAGAAATGAATGATTGGGGCCAAAAGAGCCTTGCAAGGCACTCAAATGGAATTAATAGTTCATAACATGTAACCAAGACAACAGTATAATGGGGTTTCAGAAATACTAAATTTCTATTTCTCTAGCTTTCCATGTGTTCTTTTCTTATTTGATTTTGCACTTGCATCTTACTCCTAAATTTTTACTTGCCTATGGTCTTCTGTGTTAACCAAGATGCTAACAGGTTAGTGCAAATAAATGGGACAATTACATGTCCTGTTGTGTTAGGAAGAACTTTTACTGGAATGTAGGACCCAAAGATGATGTTAATTTGATAGATGGAAAGAGAGTCGATGTGACAACTGGAAGAAAAAACAAGAACATGCAGTACACACTAAATAGTTTTTGCTGGGAAGCAATGTGTGTGTGGTGGGGATTAGGAATACAGTAAAAGAGGAAAAGGTTTAGGTGGTCTTGGGCAGAAGCAAGAAGCCTTGGTGTGGATGATAACTATTTTATATATTTTTCTATTTTCAACATGGTTGCATTGTAACTCCTCTCCTTAGTCCTAACTGGTAAGTCCAGTCATCTTCTGCTTTGAGATGAGGAGTTCTTAGGCTAAAAGTTTTTGTGGGCATGGAGAAATAAAAGGGAACCTTCTTTCAGTCCCTGGGCTATAAAATGTAAGATTCATGCATCATCAAGAGTTCTTTATAAACAACTGAAATGGTTCTATTAAGTAAAGATCAAGATTTATTAGAAAGATACTGAGGCATAACAGAGGCATAAGGACAGATGAACAAACTTTGGGAAACCTAGGAACATGAATCTTTGGATCTAATTTCAAGATCTCAGGGACCAACTCTTTAGAGTGCTGCAATGGGAAGACTCTGATCCAATCATTTTTCTACTTCATCTCTCCTAAGGATACAAATTTCCATGTTAAAAATATGATTGTTCTAGTCTGAAGAACACATCAACTACTGTAGCGTAGACTGAGAGATGGGAAGGAAGGGGAAGGGGGTCCTCTGATTACCATCTCAGCAAAATCATGTGGAATGGGAGAGGGTCAGATATACATGCAAAGAAGGATACCAAGAAGATTAAAACCAGATGAATACGTTATAATTTGCGAACTGACAGTGCTCATGTTTTCTATGAGGATAACAAAAGAAGTGCAATGAAAAAGGGAGGTTGTGAAGCAGGGGGAGGAAGAAAGAGAGAAAAAATTAATCATTTGAAATGTCAGGAAGTTCAAAAGATGCTTGGTTTGTAGCTCAAGGCACTACTGCAAATTCCTGGCACACAAGTATTTGAAACAAAGAAAATAACAAATAATGCATCTATTGTTCTTTGAAATAAAACATGGAGTATGACTTTGTGTCATGGAAAATTCTCTTGAAACTTATTTTGGTAACTCTCTTTCATTATGTAGTCTGTATCTATTTTTCCCCATTTGCATGTTTTACAATCCAAACTTAATACTTAAAATGGGTTAATGGCAAAAATAAAAACGAGGTCATTTAGTGAAGATTTTTCTGCATCACATCAGAGTAAATTGAAAGGGCTCATCTTTAGTTCCCCTCAAAGTCAAATAACACACAGGATACATTTGCAAGCTCCTCACTGAAAGCCACTACTGAACTCAAGTGCCATCAGTCACTCCACCCTGACCCAGAACTTTTGTAAAAGTTCTGTTTTTATTTGCATGGTGCCAGTTAAAATAATGGACTCATAAAACTTTATTAGAAGAGTTTGGTTTATGTTATTTTAAGAAAAATTGTTAAACCTAATTTTATGATTTCACTTAACTTTTTCCATTGTTCCTATTTTTACATGCAAAATATGTTAACATTTTGACCAGCCTTGTTGCTACCTCTTCCTAAGCATTACAATCCATGGTAACAACACAAATGTTCATCAATAAGACACTGATTAAATAAGCTATAGCTTATGCATATATGGAATACTATGTGAAAGTAGCTCCACCTGTACTGTCAATGGCACGATGCAAAAAGCATGTTTCACAATATACCAGATATTTTGTAACTTATATAAAAATTAAACAAAATCAAAATTACATACATATATGTATAAGTGCATTGAAGAGGGTCTAGAAGTGAGAAGGGTATGCATCTGGGGAGGAAACTAGATTGGACCTAGAAAAATTATATAATTACTTTTTGGTATTATTTGACTTGTAATGGGAATATATTACTAACACAATTAAAAATAATTTTTAAAATATTAAAATAATCATTACCTAAAGGGTTAAAAAACTAGTGAAAACAGGGGCACTTCAGTGTCTCAATAAGTTGACTTCTTGATTTTGGCTAGGTCATGACAGGGTTGTGAGATCAAGCCCTGTGTCAGATCCCATGCTCAGCGGGGTGTCTGCTTGAGATTCTCTCTCTCTCCCTTTCCCTCTGCCCCTCCTCCTGCTTGCTCCCTCTCTCTCAAATAAATAAAATCTTTAAAAAAACCTAATGAAAACAACATAAATAGTTATCTTCATTACTACAAATCCTTAGTTAATTCACGTTCACTCTAATCAAAATGTACAGTTCTGTCTTCCCAACTGATAACAAGTTTTTAAAAGCCAAAGGTCAAGTCCATAATTCCAACTGTTTGGCCCCTCTAGCATTGAGTATCGGTATACTGCCATGATTAGCGTGCAGGCAGTGCTCTAAGGGTCAATACTCAAATTGAGTTCTACCTATTTGTATAGTAATTTTGACTTGTATTCCAGAAACTTGGTTGCAAGTATTCATTGAGATAATACAGGTATTTTCAACAAACATACCATAAAATTCAATACAGAACTCTTCCTGAGCAACTACTATGAGCTGGACACTACAATCAGTGCTTTGAATATAAATAACAAATATTGCTCAATAGCCTTAAGAAGCTACTGCAGCAAGTCAGGTGTTCCCAATCCTTTCAAATTCTCAGAGTCACCTTAGAATCTTTTTAACAAGAGATTCTCATTCAATTAATAAAAGAATGGGCCCCAAGCATCACTTTTGTTTAAAGACTCCCCATTGATTCTGCACATAAATATTTCATTAGCAAAATATATTATTATAATTCACATGCCACTCACCCTAACCTGGTACCTTGAAATACCTCTATAAATTCTGAATATTTAAGAATTAATCAAAAGCATTATATTGAGAACATGGTTTTAAACAAAGGCTGAGATGAAAGCTGCAGCATATCATGTGCAAAGTGTCTTCTGGAAACAGTATGTGTTCTACGACACATTTACTACATTACTCACTGATGCAATAGGCATTTCCTTGCTTTCATTAGTTTCAGTCTGACCTTTCATGAAACTCTTTCATATTCCTTAATTTACACGGAAGGTAATGTGGTCTGAGGGCCAGACCTGGAGCCGAGATATGCCATAGTTCTAATCCCAGCTCTACTGTTAACTCTCACTGTGATCCTTGAAAATAAATAATTCTAAGATTTGTTCCTACAGAGTGAGTCAAATTAGATAGCAGTCCTGGTAACACTTTGAGAAATGAAATGCAAAAATATGAAGATCACGTATGAATGATCATATGTGTTTACTTTGGGTACCATAAATCCAAAATGGCAATGGCAACTTGAAGAACAGCTATTTCAAAAGAACTATCCAGTCTTCTTGTCAATAAAGGGAAAGAAATCTTCTCTTATTAAGAAAAAATTCTACTCCAGATGCATATTAAAATAGAGAGGTAGAATACATGTGGCTGACATTATATGACAAGAACAGTTATAAAACAGTGCATGACACATCAAGATATCCAAAAGCCTTTCTTTAACTGAAGTACTGATTCATTGAGAAGTCTGAGTGGTTTTAACTGCCATGTCCTATTTAGTTTCGGTAGTTCTTTTTTAAATTAGATCTTGAAAATAATGTTCTTGATTTTGCAGTAGTATAAAAACATAACTGTATGTTGATAGGTCACTATCACATCTCTGCAGTTGTTAAATGCATAGACATTGCTCTTCACCTGGTAAAAAAAAATGAGGAATGAAAATAAGAGTCATCAATGTAGCTCAAATAACCGAATATTAAAGTTTATTATCCCAAGTCCATATGTCTTTATCACTGATTCCAAAGTAGTTAAGAAACACATAAAAACTAATTCCTTTATATTATTCTAAATATTTAGCATTTTATAATCAGTTTACAGAAAGGGAGTATGTATTTTAAAAATTTTCACCAGTTAATAAATATATACTTTGTGCAAAATGTGGTTAATGTATTTGCATTTATTTAATAAAGGAATTACATTAAGCATAGTACTGAATTCATTTGTTAAGCTGAGATTAAACATTATTTTAAAAATTTCAATGTTTTCTCTCCTTTCATCCTTTTTTCCTTTCCCCATACTGTAACCCAAATTGCTTCAAGAACATAAACTAGCTTTGGGAAATAATGTTTTGCTGACACAAATGACAATAATTCGAACATAGATTAAATTTCACTTTCTAATCTTAAGGGCTTTTTTAAAAATAGAAATTTGTTTGGAAAGTAATAATTTGGTGTTTACTGAACCTCAAACATTCAGAAGGAATCTTTGATCTCTTGTTTGCTCTCATAAATCTCTTAGGAACAAACCATATTTTAGTAACATAAAATCAGGTCACAACCTTCCCCTTTACTGTTCAGATAATCTTCTCTATGTTAGACCTTTTTAAAAGAGCATCTCATCTAAAACCCCACAATATCTTCCTGGAGCTAATTATCATAATGCTTTGGTATTTAGGATAAGAAAGAATGGAAAATTAAAAGAAAAAAAAAGAAAAAGGAAAATTATATTTTAAGAGACTGTTTTTGTAATTTTATTTATTAAATTCAATTCATACATAAAAATAATTTTTATTCATCTTTTTAAATTTTTTTTGAGATTGTACGAAGGATTAGCTAATTTTTATCACATCTTTCTCTGCCATGAATCTAGATTTTCCTTTGCCAAACTGGTGAAATACAATTAAAGGCCACCTCATTGTTTCCTGATAATTTTGAAGAAAAGCAAAACAAAAACAAAACAAATTCTGTAGTCTAGGTTATACATATAAAAACAGTACGATCTGTATTACTTTCTTTCTTTTGGCTCTCTTGTCTTTTGGACAATTCTGTCCATTTATCTTCCTCGAAACCGAGAGACCCATGACAGAACTCCCTGGTGCACCACGGCTGTCCAGAGTTAGTAGAGCAAATGAAATACATTGAGGAAGGGAGGATCATAGCACAAGAATCATGTTTAATATGTGTCTACTTTAATTTGTCTCATTACTTTTGAAAAGTTAACTAGATATAGGAAATCAAATTTTTTGACAAGTTTATACATTATGTTATGTTCACCACAAATATAGCTACTATCTCTCCCATTACATTGTTACAATATCATTGACTGTATTCCTTATTCTCTGCTTTTTATTCCCATGACTTACTCATTCCATACCTGGAGGCTTCACTTTCCTTCACCCAATTTACCCACCCCCTCACACCATCAGTTTGTTCTCTGTATTTATAGTTCTAATTCTGCTCTTTGTTTACTCATTTTTTAATATTCCATTTATGAAAGGAATCATATTGTATTTAACTTTTTCATCTCACTTATTTTACTTAGAATAATATCCTCTAGATCCATCCATGTTGTCTCAAATGGCATGATCTCATCCTTCTTTATAATACGATGATAAATGATATATCTGATTAGGGGTTAGCACCAAAATATATAAATAACTTATATAACTCAACACCAAAAAGAAAAAAAAAAGAAACACCAAAAAAAAATTTAAAAATGAGTAAAGGTCCTGAGTAGACACTTTTCCAAAGAAGACATACAGATGGCCAACAGACATATGAAAAGATGCTCAATGTCACTCATCATCAGGGAAATGCAAATTAAAACCACAATGGGATATGACCTCATGCCTGTCAGAATGGCTAAAATAAAAAAGACAAGATATAACAAGTGTTGGCGAGGATGTAGAGAGAAGCGAACCCCTGTGCACTGTTGGTGGGACTGTAAATCAGTATAGCTACTGTGGAAAACATTGTGGAGGTTCCTCAACAAATTAAAAATAGAAATACCATATGATCCAATAATCCTCTTCCTGAGTATTTACCCAAGGAAAATGAAAACAATAGCTCAAAAGATTTTTTTTCTTTATTCTTCAGTTGCATTCATGAGTAGTTAAGTAATATCACTTACTCAACTACGTACTTGCATCAAATTTGAGAATTTCTCTTATGATGTTTTTGAGGAATTTATAGCCATTAGATAAGAATTTTATTTAGACTTTCATGGTTAAAAACAATGAAAAGTTAGTTATTCAGGTAATAAATTGGAATCAATTCAAATTAACATTTGTTCTGTGAAGAAGACCATTGTTCATCAAACTTTTTAAAACTTTGGTTCTAATGAACCAAATGATTAGAACCAGATGTTATAATGAAGTTAGATTAGAACATTAGAACATTAGAACCAGATGTTCTAATGAAGTAACATCTATGTGTACACTGTGAAAAATATTAGATTACTATAATAGGTATTTCATTATAGGACTGTCTCATCAGTATAGAAATTTTAAAAAACTAAAATAATGACAAGGGTGCACATTAAAAGTGGTATTGTTCTATTCCAGCATTTTAAAAATGCTACATTTCATGGTTTGCATCTTATCAATTGACATTTTGTATTGTATCAGTGTCAGTGTGTCCATTACAGAAAAAAACCAAAATCACATGAAAGCTGTATTTCCCAGGCCAGTGTATATTTGGCCCTAACTTTAAAAAAAATAAAATAGGGGAGGAAGTGCGTAGGTTTTGCGTAAATATACATGGAACAAATGAAACAGTTCTGTGATGAAGCAAATTGTTTGCATGTGTGGCTTTATCTTTATAGCCAAAATGGCTTACTAGTCAAACATATGAGCTGAATCTGGCTCTTGCTCTAGAAATTATCCCAAGCCATGTCATGTTGCCCACAACACCTCCCAACTTTGCTAGAACAATTTAACTCTGCACATTTACATGTAGCAGGTACCGTGCTAGGCTCTGTTCTAGAAACTGCAGGTGATGATGCCAAGGAAAGATTCTCTAGAGGGCTCACAGGGCCACAGGCATAAGTAGTTACCAACAAAGTAGCATTTATGAAATCATTGGGGATTCAAAGATCAGATATATTCCACCCAACTTAAGGGGGTAAGATGATAATAGAAAAGGGTTTCTTAGAAGAGTTCCTAAGGAATATAGAGGAATTCAAGTGGTGAAGATAGTACAAGAGGAGTAAAGAGGCAGGAAACACAGGAAGAAGAGGTAAGGGCTGAGAATTTAATGGTAAGCTAGGGATAAGGAATAGGATTAAAAACTTGTTGTACTTTGATTTCCCAAGCAAGACATGAACCAATTAAATGAGGAACAACCTTGTTTGTCATGGTAGAACTGCTCATTAACAATTAAAAATGAAAATCTCTTTCACATGACTGGATACAGCTCCTTAACTCAGTTCAATGAAGCATTCAACGTCAATATAACTTAATGGCCTTACTTAGAACTGATTTTATTGCTTTGTATATTATTGAAACTGAATACTTTCTTCTCTATATATGCAATAATTTAAAATGTAACCTAACTGAGCAAGCAATATTCTAATGGGTCATTACTGCTTCATTCATGAAATGCACATAAGTTATGTCTCTACTAAACAATTTGTTTATTCAGAGGTAAATTTCTTGGTTTTTTTGTAGACCAAAAATCCCAATTTTCTCATCAGCATTTTCATTTTTCTATCACCATTTGTTATTAACTAGGAATAAAAACTAATCTGTAGTATTTATTAATACTTCATATTATTTCATATAGTATTTCATATGTGTGACTCCTCTGCTCTTAAATATATCTGGAGGATGAGTGACTTTCATCACTATAAAAGGAAACCATAAATTAATATGGGGCTGCTGCAATAATTTGCAGATTTTTAATTTAATTTTTATTATACTTTTATAGAGTCATATTACTAAGCTTATATTTATGAAAAAACTGATGACCATTAAAGTAAAATAATTTGCCCACAAGCTAGTTGCCCATGGCTACTATTCAAATGCAGGCCTATTAAATTCCAAACCACATATTCTTTCCATTACATTACAGTGTCTTTCCTTTTTTTTTTTTTAAGATTTTATTTATTTATTTGAGAGAGAGACAGTGAGAGAGAGCATGAGCGAGGAGAAGGTCAGAGGGAGAAACAGACTCCCCGTGGAGCTGGGAGCCCGATGCGGGACTCGATCCTGGAACTCCGGGATCATGACCTGAGCCGAAGGCAGTCGTCCAACCAACTGAGCCACCCAGGCGTCCCTATATTACAGTGTCTTTCTAAAAGAAAAGACAGACTTGTGAAATGAGACACTAATTATCAAATTGTAGTGTTTCATATATGTATATATATGAGACAGACATGTATACACACAGACATACATATATATATGCACACACACATATATATATAAATTATTTCTGGGATTCATTTATTATTGGTGTTCTCTCTATTCCTTTTAGGTCAGGCATAACATTAGATTTTATAATATCAAATGGCATTATCTATTTCATAAATCAAAAAAAGCAGTTCATGGATATTCCCTTATTATTATCTGTACCCTGAAATTGATAAAGCACCAACTATTTCATATCAGCAGTGATATAAACTCAGCAGTGTTTGGAATTGGAACATCCAACATTTTCTCCCAAATCTGAAATTTATTTTTCCCAAGAAATTTTTCACATAATTTAAAAACCATGCTTTGTTTAAAAGATAATAGTGCAATTTAACCCAAATATTTCTGACTCACACTCAGACTCATAAAAAAAATTCTTTAGTAAGGGTTATGGTGAGTAAACATATTTGGAAGACCAAATAATTTTTCTTATTTTTTTCATAAATACAGTAATTAACGGAGTATAAGTTAATTCAATACTTGGAGCATTCAGGGTTGTTTAAAACCAAGGAACTATAGGCAGCACACATGTATAGCAAAAACACAGAAGGCAGGAAGAAAGGGAAAATGGGAATATGGAATGAAAGAATGGAGAAAGGAAGGAAGAGAGAGAAGTGGAAGAAAGAAGCGGGGAAAGGAAGGAAGAAAAGAGAGAAACTGGGGAGGAAATATTTATCTGATATTTTCATATTTCTTTTCAGTGTTAAATAGTCTTTTCATGTATATTACCTGACACTTCCTCACAACTCTGCACCTGATACCATGAGTCTACTGTATAGCTAAATAAAGAGATTCAGATTGGGACTTACAGTAATTCAAAATGAGGATAGCTACCTTAAAATGTTTCTAAAACAACTTAGGGTGTAAATTGTAGTGCATCTGTGAGTTTCATCATCTCCCTATGCAAAGTGAAGGTACTTCCTTCTCCATCACGGATTCTCATACTTTAGCCTGTACCAAACTAACCTGGAGGTCTTACCAAAACACAGATTGCTGGGCCCCATCCCCAGAGTTTCCAATACAAGAGGTCTGAGTCAAGGCCCACGAATTTGCATTTCTCACCTTCCCAGGTGATGCTGCTACGGCTAGTCTGGGGCCACCTTTGGCCATTATAGCCCGTCCTCTGGAGGGTTGGTTTCGGAGCATGACACCTCTGTGTGGGAGGTCTTTGTATCAGCCACTATTTCTCACATCATATGTGAGCTAGTACTACAAATCAGGAAGTTAAATTTGATTTTTTTCCTTCCCCAGTTTTAGTGTTTCCCACAAGAGAGAGCTCCTAGGTGGCACAGGCCAGAACACGCACAATCCAAGAGCCAACATGCATGGCCAGCCTCCAATGCCCTGCTCGGGCAGCCTTTCCTGCCTTCATGGGCACCCAAAAGTGTCATTTCAAGGACTCAATATCTCTTAACTCTCACACTGCCTGCAATTCTTCTGAGCAAGATTTATTCCTACATATTAAGGAGCCTTTTCTGAACATTTCCTTTGTTCAACTGTAAAAAAATTATCCGATTTTTTTTGGTAATTGCCAAAAAGCAATGAGTGACTTTTCTGTTTACTGAGCTGGGAAGCACATAAGGGTGGAAGGTGGTCTCGGTAACACTTGGTGGGGAAGACAGGGCAAATCCAGTTCCCAGGGTAGATTTTTATCTATCTTTCCAGGAAGAGTGGAAGAGTAGGATGGATAGATAGTCAGAGTAATATGGCTATTAGCTAAGGAAGGTGTGGGAGAAGATAGCCCAGAAAGATGAGCTCTCTCTTCCACCTGCATCCTTAATGCGCTAAGATCCCCAGGGTACAACAGTCAATGAAGTGTGTTGGCAGCAAGGTAGGGAGCAGAGGGGGCAGAGCTATTGCAGCAAGATAGCTTCAATAAACCAGACAGGGGATATTATTTTTCATATTTTAGTTTGGATATTTGGATTAACTATCAACCAAAACCTTTTCTGGAAAGACCAAGGAAAGCTACAAAGACATGTGAGACTAGGTGAGACTAGCTTGCCTCATTCTTCGTCCCCACTGACGGAAGAGGCTTCAAGTTCCTACTGCTCCCTGACCTCCTGACCAGTGATGGGGTGACTGCTGGGGCTTTCAGTGGGCCACACCGATTTTTTTCAGAGCAAGAGAAAACTCTCAAGAGAAGAGTTTATTGGATGCTCTTAAAATATCTTTGGAAAAGTATCATCGATAGGAAATGCGAGTATTGACAATACTTTCAAGCCATTTGTATAAAAAAAATGTGTAACACTTTCAGACTGCATGAATGTCGCTGGGTCTTGAGCTTATTCAAGAAGTCCTGCAAGAAAGAAGCGCCAGTTTCACCTTTCAAAAGTTTCCTATACTATTTTCTTAATCCGTAAATTTTAAATAATAAAGACTCAAGTCCCTTCCAATCCAGACTAAAGCGAAGCAGCTGTGACTGGGAATCTCATTGCCGTTGATTTTTATTCACTGTCCTCTATTGTTCTCTGAGTATTTCTCCATAAGAAATATTTGAATGAACAACAGGAAACATCATGAATCTTGCACCTGTAAGAAATATTTCACATATTCCTTTTTGAACATTTTGTTATTTTCCTCTGAACTGATATCCTTTCCAGTTTATGCAGGAAATATCATTAAGCATTTCAGAGCATAGACATTTTACCTTCAAAACTTTTGGTACTTCACTCATAATATTGTTATTATGGGTCTATAAATCTAAAATGGGATTAATTTCTCTTTCCAGTGCCTATGAGTTGCAATTTAGGGGAAGTTCCTTTACATTTCTGTCCTGGGGTCCAATCTCACGGGAAAGGAAAATTATTTTTTCTTTTGAACAATGCCTCCAAGTCTCTTAGTTTGCTCATCACAGAAAGGTAATATTATGTCATTGCATTTTTCTGAGGTGTTGAGACATATCCTCAAAGTACTTTAACCAAATGCATTAAAGTCATCAATGTGAATTCTTCCTAATATGTTATTATTATAATTACACATAATCAATGCTTTTTGGATTGTGAACCTTTGTTATAAATAATATAGCACTTGATCATCTCAACAATTCTGTAGTTATCCTACTTTGTGGGTTTAAAATAAAACTGAGGGGGAAGGAAGATGGCGGGGAACTAGGAGGAGGCTCTGGTTCAACCTGTCCCCTAAAGTGAGCTGATTACCTACCAAGGAACTCCGATCACTCATGAAATCAGCCTGAGATCAAAATTCTACTCATCAGGACCTCTACGGGGGCAGAAGATGCCAGTGGGATGTCAGGATCTCTACGGGAGCAGAAGACGCCAGAGGGCAGGTAAAGCCGAGCGGGAACACTGGACTGGTATCTGAAGATAAACAAAAGGGGGAGGGAGCCACCAGAGGAGACGCATTGGGAAGTAATACCCCAATACGAGAGTCCCCTAAGACTGGGGACCAGCATTAACTTGAAGACTGATAAAAAGCACTCAAAAAGAGAAAAGATCGCAGGGTGAAATTGTGGGAATTGGAACTGTTAGGGACAGGGGCTTAAGTCCCCCACGGAGGGC
>PISX010006971.1:64418-93878 GCA_004024625.1 Mellivora capensis | reverse complement strand
ATATCTTCTATGCCTTTTTCAAGCCCGGCTAGAACCTTGAGAATTGTCATTCTGAACTCTAGATCTGACATATTCCCAATGTCTGTATTGATTAGGTCCCTAGCCTTTGGTACTGTCTCTTGTTCTTTTTTTTGTGGTGAGTTTTTCCGCCTTGTCATTTTCTCCAGATAAGATTATATGAAGGAGCAAATAAAATACTGAAAGGGTGGCAAAGACCCTAGGAAAATGCCCTTTAAAGAAAAAATTGAATTAACTGCAAGACTAAAGAATCATGGGGAGAAAGCCATGAATTCCACGCATTGCTTTCTCCTCCTCTGGAGTTCCGCTGCTCTCCTTGTTAAGTGAACTTGGTCTTGGCTGGATTTCTTTTGATCTTCTGGGGGAGAGGCCTGTTGTGGTGATTCTCAAGTGTCTTTGCCCGAGGCAGAGCTGCACCGCCCTTCCCAGGGGCCGGGCTGAGTAATCCGCTCGGTTTCGCTTTCAGGAGCTTTTGTTCCCTGAGCGCTTTCCGTAGAGTCCGGAGGACGGGAATGAAGATGGCGGCCTCCTAGTCTCCGGCCCGGAGGAGCTGAGATTCGGGGCTCCACTCCTCAGAGAAAAGCCCCGGCTACTCCCATCTCCCTCGCCTCTGGCCACGCTCCGAGCTCACCCGCCTGCAACCGGTTCAAAGTAACCCCGAGCTGAGAGCTCACTCCTCGGCTCTGTCTCTGTAGCTGCCTTCCTGCTCCGATACCTGTGAGCTCTGCGACACTCAGACACCCCCGATCCTTCTGTGACCCTGCGGGACCTGGGGCCACGCTGACCCCGCGTGGGCTTCACCCCGGTGTAGCCTCTGGAGCAATGTCCCTCCGTGGAGCAGACTTTTAAAAGTCCCAATTTAGTGCTCCGTGGCTCCGCCGCTTGCCAGGAGCCGGCCCCTCCCCCACGGTCTATCCTCCCGTCGCTTTCGATTCACTTCTCCGCGGGTCCTACCTTTCAGAAAGTGGTCGATTTCCCGTTTCCAGAATTGCTGTTCTTCCTCTCTTCGATCTCCCGTTGGATTTGTAGGTGTTCGCAATGGTTTGATAAGCTATCTAGCTGATCTCCTGCTACCTGATGTCATCTCAGCTGCTACTTCTCCGCCATCTTGCCCTGGAACCTGCCACTACCCTCTTAACTAGTCTCTTTGCTTTTACTCTTGTCCCTCCACAACCCACTCTTTATAGCAGCAAAAGTTAAGTTCAAAAAAAATAATAAATTCAGCAGATCATGTTAATTTTCTATCAATGCCTACCAATGGCTTCACAACATACATAGAAAAAAATCTCAGTTCCTTACCATGTGACTCTGCAGGACTGGACCACGCCTACCTCTCGTTTCTACCTCCTATCTTTCCCGTTCCCCCCAGGATGCTCTAGAGATGTTGTAGAACATGCCCAGCTTGTTTCTCCTATGGACACCTGCATTTGTTTTCTTAGCCTAGACTGTCCTGCCAACAGTCTTCACATATCCTGCTTCTTCCTGTCCCTCAAGCTTCACCTTGGAGGTTCCTGACTACTCTATCCAGAGTACCCCACCCCCAGTCACTATCATTTTATCCTGTTTTTATTTCTTCCATCACTTACCACTACCTGCAATTGTCTTATTCATATATTGTCTTCCTGGGTTGTAGTCTTGTCTTTCTGAGCTAAAATGGAAGTTCCACGGATCCTGTCCTGCTCACTCCTGTATCTCTCA
The DNA here is from genome assembly GCA_004024625.1 of Mellivora capensis. NCBI lineage: Eukaryota > Metazoa > Chordata > Mammalia > Carnivora > Mustelidae > Mellivora > Mellivora capensis. The sequence goes on along the minus strand of PISX010006971.1, from coordinate 92,162 downwards.
CACTTGGACCTGACTAGAAGGTATAAGTGCTTAACAAATACTTATTTGTTAAACAAATGGATCTATCTGTGCAATTTAGTACAGAATTACATCTGTTCTCTGCCATTTAATCGCATTTAATCGTTTTGGATCTTCCTCAACTGAATTAAAAGGTCTTGCAAGGTAAGGACTCTATTTGATAAACCCTCACTAGGATCATTACAAGTACTAATAAATATGCATTAATAAGATGACACATAAATAGTGCCATCTTTTAGGATATTCTTCCTAAAGGACAGTTATAGAAATTAGCTCTCTTCAGTTACATATTTAGTATAAGGCACATAAGAATAAAAATAAAAACTGTGTTTATGGGGTAGCTCATACATACTCAAATACACTGAAAATTGAACAGAGGGATTCATAGCAAAATAAAAGAAAACAAGAGAATCCAGGGGCAAACCATACAAATCACACATTAGATATAGAAAATGTCGGTATGAAGATCATTGTAAGCCCCTTGAAGTTAGTATTTCTATCAATTAATTTATTCACTCATTCAGAAAATATACATAGTGGTCAAACTACATGATGAACTTTTTGTCTGTAGGACAGTGACTTTATAGACACTATTTGTGACCTTTCAGGATGACTGACTAATGAGGGAGACAAACAAGTGTTCAGGTAATTACAATATCGGATGATCAGTAGTAGGATGGATAATCACAGGGATCAAAGAGCTCCATTAGAAGTCTTAATCCAGAATTGAGGGTCTAAGAGAGCATCCCAGAAGAAGTGGTTAGCCTCATGGTGTTAATGCTGGGCTCATCACATCTTAATGCACTTAAGAATCACCTAGTCAGCTTATTAAGCTACAGATTTGCAACCCCCTCCCAAGATCCTGATGCAAGTAGTCTATAAATCACCGTTTAAGAATCTATTCTTAGTGAGTAGGATGAGGTTCTTTGACATTAGACACTTTTCATTTGGAGTTTCAGCTCTGCTTGCACATTCAGGCTATATGGTAAAATTTCATTCCCTCTTTTACCTCAGCTCCCTGAACTATTTAGAAATACTCAGCCAACATTACCAAGTACTACCATTATCAACATTATCATTAACCTAACAACAACAACAACAACCTTAAAACAAAACAAAACAAACAAACAAACAAAAACACCAAAAACCAAAACAACCTAAAAGGCCGGGGGTGGGGGGGATGTTATAAGCAGAAGAAACAAAACCTAAAAAAGCCAAAAAACATGTGAGAAAATTTACTATAACTATGGCTGGAATGACCTACATGAGAGACCAGGAATCCCAGCCATATATATAGTGTGATACAGTCTAGACCAATGACTGAAATCTGGACCACTGCCTTTTTGCAAATAAAGTTTTATTGGCACACAGCCTTGTCCATTCATTTATGTACTACCTATGGTTGCTTTTGTACTACCATGGCAGTTCTTGGACAGAAGAGATGAGAAGTTGTGAGAAAGCCCATATGTCCTGCAAATCCTGAAATATTTACTATCTGGCCCTTTATAGAACAAGTATGCAGAAGCCTGGTCTAGAGGCAGGATAACATGATGCTTAGGAGTGTGGGCTCTGGAATCAGACTTATTGGGTTTGAATTCCAACTTTGATACTTACTGACACCCTGGGTAAGTGACTTAACCTCTTTGTGCCACAATTTCTTCTGCTAAAAAGTAGGGATAATAAAGATACTTCCCAGGGCGCCTGAGTGGCTCAGTGGGTTAAGCCTCTGCCTTTGGCCCAGGTCATGATGTCAGGGTCCTGGGATTGAGCCCTGCATCAGGCTTTCTGCTCAGCCAGAAGCCTGCTTCCCCCTCTCTCTCTCTGCCTACCTGTGATCTCTCTCTGTTAAATAAATAAATACAATCTAAAAAAAAAAAAAAGATACTTCCCTTGAGGCATTGTTGTAAGGATTCTAATGAGTTAATATAGCTATCTAATTATCTGAGTTAATACAGCTAATTATCTAAGTTAATAAGTCCTTAGATAAGATCTTGGCATACAATAAACACTCTATAAATATTAGACAGTCTGATTAGTAGTAAAGAATAGGTCTTGGGATGCCTGAGTGGCTCAGTCGGTTAAGCGTCAGATCTTGATTTCGGCTCAGATCAGGATCTCTAGGTCATGAGATTGAGCCTTGTACTGGGCTCCAAGCTCAGCAGGGAGTCTGCTTGAGATTCTCGCTCTCCCTTTTCTTCTCCCTACCCCATGACATGTGCATGCAGTCTCTTTATCTCTCTCTCAAATAATAAATAAATCTTTAAAAATATAGGTCTTAATTGACTGACTAAATATGAATGGTTTATGAAACCTGGCTTGGATGCTGTATCTCTAGATATACTGGGGCCAAGACGAAGGCAGAACAGACCAGCTACTAGATGAAGTGGAAGAGTTAGTAAGTTAAACATCTCTGATGGTGCCCTTCTACGTATTATTTCATATATATGCATGGAAAGTCAACTACACCCTTCACAAAGGTCTGGCAACAAACAAGCAATCTACCCTAAACATGATCAAATTCTATCAAATTCTAAAAGATCTAAAAGGTACTAAAAGATACTTTCATTTTTTTTTCACACATCTAATTTTATTTCCTTGGCCAGGCTGCCTCTCTGTCTGTTGGCTCGGCTGTGGTGGCATTCTCTTAATAAATCCTGTGCAAACTCATTTTTCTTTTCTTGATTCCTTTTCTCAGTCTTTCCTCCTCTTAAGAATCTGTGCCCCCACCTTACATGGCTCTTTTGGAAGGTGTTATAAACAGTCCAGCTATGTAAGTGTACAGACACTATGTTTAAGTTAGACAGACCTGAGTTTGAATTCCTTCTCCGCCCCTTATTTGCAAGCTGACAAATTTCTCTCAGTCCTTGTTCAACCACCTACAAAATGGGGATGAGAATGATCCCCATAGCAAACCTGCTTCATAGGTTTGACATGAGGAATAAGTCAGATAATATATGTGCTACATTGGCCATATGGCAAAAATTCTTGATAAGTGGTAACTAAAGCTCTGTTTTGTTGGTTTTTTTTTTTTAGCAAAATACAATACTTGGAAAATTTTGGTAGGTATTTTTGAGTAACACTGCAATGAAATGCCTCATTCTAAATATTCAGCAAGCGAATAGATTCGGCCCTCCTAGGAACACCATATTTTTTCTTTGAGAACATTTAGGCACTTTCTGACTGTTATTAAATTAAAATGTTTATCCCTCAGGAGAGAAAACAATCAACTCCCACACCAATTCTATTTATGAAACAAAATGCTTTGGTTTTTTTTTTCCCTGACTCAAATCCTCCTTTATGTACAATCTCTTTGAAATAGCAAAGTACTTAGAATAATTTTCACACAGTGTGTGTGTGTGTGTGTGTGTATGTGTGTGTGTTTATGTGTTTGTTTCAGGACTAAGTTGATGTTTGGGCTTGTTTTGAGAGCCATCTTTTATCTGCCCTTATATAGGAGCCAAGTCCATGGAGGATTCTTGGTATCAGGAGAGCTTCCGAGCCCTTATGGTGGGGGTGCTAGAGAGCTGTGTGGATGGGGATAGGTGGGAGGTTCAATGAGAAGCAAGTAGGACCAAACTTTTCAGACATTTGTTAACTCTCTTGGGGAATATCATACATAGCCAGACACCAGTCTTCTAAAATTCAGTTGAACACACACATCCCTATGGGGTTATGTCTGCATCTGTGTATAACCCCATTTCCATTGCTTATGTTAAGATCTCATTCAATGGAAGGTCAATCCTGGGGAGAACCAAGTATCTTTCTGTTCCTCTGTTGGTGTAACCCATACTATACAGTCCAGGTAAATGGAAAGACCATTTACTTAGAATCAGAGACCATAAGCTTGATCTTATTCTCCTTTAAGACCAACTTCAGAGGTGACTTTCTCTAAGAATGTTCTTGTGCCCAACCTCACAGACAGCCCTCTCAGGAGTAGGTCACTCTATAATTCAACTGCATGTTGTGGTGGACCTATTACCATGGAAGCTCTTACTGTTTTGTTATTATCATCTTTGGCAGAAGAGACTGTGAATCCCCACCGCCCAGCCAGTGATCAGGAAAAGCTTGGTGGGTGGCTATGCCATGAGCATTAGAGGAAGAAGGAAAGAGAATGCCAAGCAGACTTTGAGGCACGAATCTACTGGTATTTTATGGATAGGGTGACTAACTCCTCTCAGTTTGCCTGGGAATTCCTCAGTTTCAGCATTGAAAACTCTCAGCAAACTGGGATTATAAGTCACCCTATCTCTAAATGAGGAATCTTGCATAAGCTGTGTGATCACTCTGAGTCACACTTTCTTCTCTTTTATTGTCAGAACCATCATCTTCAGAGCTATCATTATTGCTACCTAAATAAATGGAGTAGCTGTATGTTAACTGTGTCTGTCCAGTTTTCCATTTTTCCTTCTGGTAACAGTACCCAGTTTCCCTTTAGGGGGCTATTTCTTCTCCAAGCTTAGTGTGAGTGGTTGACTCCACCCTTGACTCCAAGCTTGGACACATAGCCCCATGGCCTATGGGAGCAATCTATCCCCTTGGCTACCATGATTAGTTTGGAGATGATCGTGTGACCCAAGTTGGGCCAAGGAGACACAATTCTCAGACCTTTCCCAGAAATACAGAGGAAGATAGGCTCTTGTTTCTCCAGGGCTTTTAGCTGATAGACTACCCGTCTGATGTCATAGAGGACAGCCATGTTAGGGAATGGCTTCCTTGAGTGGGAAGCTAACCCTAGAGGGAAGCAAAGCTGGGAGATAGAGAGACACACATCCCTCCAATATCGTTGAGCCATTACACCAAGCCCTGGCAGATAAGTTCTGGAGAACTTAGTAGTAAACATGCACTCCTTTGCTTTAGTTCATTTGATAAGGAACCAAACCTGGGACCAAAGAGTCCCCACACAGCAAATTCACATCAGTACAAGATGTTAAAAATCAGATTTTACATAAATATATAAACTTCCCAATGTCTGGATATGCTTTAAATCTCTGATACTAAAAAATCTCTTTTTCTACCCATGACAGTACAATTTTGCACTTTATCCTTAAGACTCAAATGTTGTATGTCCAAGTGGTAGGTAGGTAACAAGTGGCCTCTGCTCCCCTCCCCTTCCCCTTCCCACTGAACACTTAACGCTACAGGCTTCATGTAAGTCAAATACCACCCCCCCCCAGCAGGAAGTACTCTTCTTGCCCCCATTTAACAGATGAAAAAAACAGATGCTCACTAAGGTGAAGTGAATGAATCACCACTACCCAGCCAACAGTTCCAGAGCTACAAAGGGAAAAGATGTATAAGATAATAAAAATGTGTTCTTTTATTTATATATTAAGCAAATGTTAGTCAGTGTCTGCTCTATGTCAGAAGCAGTTATAATGTGCTGAAAATACTGAGGGGAACAAGATAGTTGTGGGGATTTGCATTCTAATGGGGTGACATAATGCATAAGAAACCACAGGAATATAATTTCCGACAGTTGTAAGAGCCGGGAGGAACATGAAGGGAATCGTGAGGGTCTGTAGAGGGGTGAACACTTCGATGAGCTTGTCGGGATGGCCTTTCTTAGGAGGTGACATGTGCATAGAGACCTGAGTGCTTTTGGGAGGGGGAGACCACAGCAAGGAGTGGGGAGCAAGTGCTCCTGGCAGGTGGGCATGCTACCTACTTATTGAGGGGTCTCAGAGAACAAAGGAAAAGCTTCACAGGAAAGCCCTTGGTAAGTTACAAATGTTAGACGATGGCTCATTTCTGAGGTTCATTTTGCATCAAACACCAGAGTAGGGCTGCTGCTCCTGGAATAAGGCTTGGTTTGTTTCGAGGTCTTCCAACACCATTCATCTCCTTTTGTGTCATGTTACTTCCTTCCCTATGCCAGTTTCCTAATCTGTAAAGAATGCACAGAAAGCACTTTGCATGGTGCCTGCATACAACAAACACTCAATAAATAATTATTTGCCATTGCATTTAATTTGGGGAATGCATGAAAAGGACTCCTGTGGGGGAAATGTTCTTTTTTCTTTAACATTTGTCCATCTTGATAGGTATATCCATTAAGATTCTTGTTAATATTCTTTGGTTGCTAATAACAAAAATCCACTTTGGCTCTGTTAAGCCAGAGAGAGAGAGAGAGAGAGAGAGAATTTAATGAAAGAGTTTAGGTACTAGGGCACAAAATCGAAAGGAAAGCTATGGAACCAAGGCTGAGAAAGTACAGGAACTAGGCAAACTCCATGCACCTGCAGAGAAGGAACCAAGAGGCTAATGGGCAGTGCCAATTTAACCAAGGTTGGGGTCCTTACTTTCCAGATTTAAATTGCAAGAGAATGAAACCATTTGGTTTAGCTTGGGTCACATGACTATCTGTTGGACAGTGGGTGGTGGGGAAGTCTGATTGGCTATTCCTCTAGCCCTGTAATCAAAGGCAAAGGAATGGCACCCCAAATGCAGAGCCATTATGATTCTGAGCATGAATGACCACTGCAACAGGCAGGTGCAAACATCTATGGCCAAAGAAGGAATCTGTTTTAAATTCTAAATAAGGTACAGGGGCAGGGGAAAAAATATATATATATATTATATATATATATATATACTCTAAATTGGTTCTTAGCATCCTTGGCAGAGGTAGTCCTATAATGATCATGGGGAACATGGGATCTGGTTTCTAACCATTGGAGTTTGAACCCAACTCCTCCGCTTACCAGCACTGTGAACTTGGGCAAGTGATCTTCCATACCAGTCCCCGAGTCTTCATCTATTCATTGAACCTGCCTCATGACAATGCTATTAGAATTAAATGAGTCCAGGTGTGTCAAGTTCTGAGAAGCGTGCCCAGGATGTAAGTGATCGATAAATTTTAGTTATTCTTATAGTAATTGATATGATTGATTTCTATATTTAATACAATCAGGAGATTTTTGGTGTCTTCAGATCCAAACATGGTTCCGAATGTCACTGTCGTGCAGAGCTTGATAGATGTTCTGAGGCACCAATCTGTACCTACACTTCAGTGTGCTTTCCTTATTCTCGAATCTAGAAAGTGGTTAAACCTTTGGTTCTTTATGAAAGAAAAGACCATAGAAGAGTGAAATCTCTAGAAGAACTGTGAAAGGTAATTTGAAGTCAGGATGTCTTCAGGAAGTATGTTGCTCTTGATGGAAATGCATCAAGGAGAAAGTCTGGAGCGTGGGAAAAGGTCCAATGTCAGGAATCACTGTTCATACTCGATTTGGCATCATTTGCTCTGCTAAAAAAGGGTGATCATCTAGTACATTGAGCAACAGCAACTAACGCACTAACACCACTAACACAAACAGGAGATGGACAAAGGAGAAACTACGGAAGGACAATCCCGCCCCTCCCCTCCAGTTGTTGGGTTTTTTCTTTTGTTTTGCTTTCTGCTTTTTGCCTTTTCACATTGTTAGCACCCATATTTACCTACATTACATCTCTTCTAGAAATTCTTCTTAGTAGCTTTTCCAAACCAAAATGAGTCTTGTGCTCATTTGGCTTCATATTCAGGAATGGAGTGGTGGATCAAGATGAGATGGTCAGGATTCTAGGGATGGAAACATAACATTCTTCCACTTGGATGCCTTCATCGCATGCCAAATGTGAATTCAACACGGGACGTCTCTGGGCCGGTCAGGAAATGAACGAGCTCTGTGAAGTTGGGAGGTACTTAGGGAATAGAGAATTAGACTCCATCCTGTGGCAGCCCCTTCTCTCCCTCATCTCTCTTTCTATTTCTTTAAACATGCCGGTGGTCAAAGTGAATAATGATGTTTTGTTGTTGTTTAAGAGAAGCCCTTGAAAGCCATCCTGAGACTGAGGTCCAGAAATCTAATCTTTGTTTGATTCTGTGTTTAGTGGGGATTCAAATCCCAACTTAATTTAATCTTTTGACTTATCCTGCAGGTACCGCCTGATTATATTCTGTTGCCACTAGTAATAGGATTGCCGGGACAGAATCTTGCTATTAGCACTTTGAGAAACAAAAGCAGAACAGAAACCTTCGCTGGTATTAGTCAATGAAACCTGCTATAAATGAATGACTACCTCCCCCAGCACTTTCCCCACTGCCTCATTTTAATAAGCTATTGTAAGGATTCATATAGGAAGTTGCAGACTCCACTGATCTCCAGAAAACCTTGAATTTCAACTGAAATGCAGAACTTGAAATCCTTTGCCAATAGATATGTTAAAACACCAACCCCCAATACCAGGTAGGTTCTAGTAATAATGTGTTACTAATTTTGATGATCTTATATGAACTTATATGATCATTCTTCTTAGAGTTTTATGATAGTGATAATGTTTAATCAACAGAAAAATAATATAGAGCCTAGTGAAATGGGAAAGGTTTCCATCTCTGTAATTAGGCTGCCTGGGCTACAGTTCTCTTGCTAGGTTAGCAACCTTGGATGAGTTATTAAACCCTCTCTGGTTTAGTTTTCTCATCCATGAAATGGGAATAGTGATACCATCTATATCATAAGATACTTGAAGGATTAAATAAAATAATGCATGGAAAGCCCTTGGAAAATCTGCTAATGCATAGAAAGTATACAAGAAATATTACCTATTATTACTATTAAGGGAAAAAAAGGAAATTCAGAAAAGCACAAGGAAAAAAAACACTCTCTGTCAAAGAGCTATGATCTACTATTTTGTGTGTTCTTCCTTTGAGATTCTCCAGCTTCATTTCCTATGAGGAAAAGTGGAGTGCATTCTAGTCGGGGAGAAGTAGAGTATAAAGGCCAGTTGACAAGGAGACAGGTGAAAAGGTTCTCAAATTCCGTAGCGATGAGTAAAACAAAGGAATATCAGATTGTCACCCAGCAAATAAACAGAGATGAAAGCCAGGTCAGTACTCAGTGCTGTTGAGGGGTGGTAAGATACTATATATAATCATAGGGCTCTTCCTTGCATGCAGCAATGGCCCATTCCAGCTGATTTTATCAAGAAAGCACTTTATTATAATGTTATTGGTCACTCATGGCATTTCTGGGAAAGATGGAGAATTAAGACCAGGGCTGGTAGCCACGCACATGGCCTCAAGTGACACATACAGAACAGGTCCAGCACTAGGTGCTGTCTGTCGTATGGCCTGCCAATACTCCGTGACCTTGGTTGTGGCCTCAGCTCCCTGCCAGTGTTCCTCCAGGAACGTGATCTGGAGCTCAGAGCCCCACAGCTGTCGGGAGGATGTCCTTGTAGTTCCTCGTTTCTTTGCACCATGAGCTCCCATCCCCAAATTGGGCAAGACTGAGCATCTCAATGCAAGAGCCTAGACAACATCTCAGCTTCAAAGCAGCATGAAGTAAACATAAGACTGTGTCAGCAGCTACAGGGGGAGGCAGCCTCTACTTCAAACCTAAGGGGATTCCTTCGACATAGAAAAGAGTTCTGGTATGGAGGAGGAAAATACATTTGTCCCATTGAAGAACAGCATTTTATATTACTGAGGGTGTAATGTGGTTTATTCTTTATCTGAAAGCAATTTTGCAGTATGCTGCAAAAGGCTTAAAATTATTCATATCCTTTCACTTTATAATAATCCCACTTTTGGTAATTCATCCAAAAGAAATGATCCGAGAAATGAATACTTATGTACAAAAATGTTCACCAAAGCTTCATACATTGATCCAAAAAAGTTGACAAGACCCTAAATTTTTTAACAATTAAATGATGAGCCAACAGTGTTAGGTCTATTGGTTTAAATATTATTTGAATTAAGGGAAGAAAATAGGAACTACGGAAGGTCACAATGCTGTTGTGTGTGAGATGCTGTTTCAAGAGCTTTGCACGAACAGTCTCGCAGAACGGGCGCATCTATTCTATGAGCCACTGAAGTTAAGTATTATTTTCAAAGGGAACTTAAGTAAATTGCCTCAAGGGAAGAGGAAGAGGAGAAGGAAGAGAGCTTGTAGAAGTCTCTGCTGGACAGCCTAGAATTGTTGAAGGTGTTTAATTGTGTTGAGAGTCTCCCCAGTGGATATCTTTATTCCAACACAGGAAGTAGGGGGTTGGCGTTCACTACTGCAGTGAAACAATGACATTCCTGATTTCCCTTTTGGAGCTGGACCCTTTCCTTCCCAGATAATGCTTGTTTTAATCCCCAGTCTAACTTATTATTTGTGATTCTCTATAAAGATTTACTGTTTGCTTTAAATTTTTTTTTTAATTTTAGAATACTTTAAGATTTACATAAGAACTGCAACGACAATATACAGTTCCCACCTACCCCACACGCAGTGTAATATCTTACATTAGCAGGCCGCATTTGTCACAATGAATGAACCAAGAGCAATACACTATTATTGACTAAAGTCAATACTTTGTTCGGCCCCAAGTTTTTACCTAATGCCCTTTTTCTGTTCCAGGATCCAGTCCAAGATACCACATCACACTTAGCCACCGTGTCTCCCTGGGCTCCTGTGGGCTGCGATAATCACTCACTTCTCTTATCTTTGATGACCTGACAGCTTTGAGGAACACTGGTTAAGTATTTTGTACAATGTTCCCCATTAAGGATTTGTCTGATGTTTTTCTCATGATTAGCCTAGGGTTATAGATTTTGGGGAGGAAGACCAAAGGGGTGTGGTACCATTTTCATCACATAGTATCAAGGGTACATACTATCACTACAACTTTTCACCATTAATGTTAACCTGGATCACCTGGCAGAGGTGGTATCAGTGTTTCCACTACAAAGTTACCTGCCTGCCCCCTTCTCCACACTGTATTCGTTGGTAGGCAGTTACTATGCACACCCTACTTCTGAGAAGAGGCCAGTTATGGCTCAAACTTCTTGAAAGCATCTACATAAATTATTTAGAATTCTCCCACATGGGATATTTGTCTAGTCTCTCCCATTCATTTGTTTATTCAATCATTTATATCAGTAGAGAACTCATGAATATTTATTTTACACTTTGGGCCAACACTACTTTGTGTATTTTTTTGCTCATGTTGTTTGCTCTTAAAATCAATAACAACAGTGGATAAAACCATTGTACAACCCAAGCCCTGAGACATCTGAAGATAATTGAGGGTCAACACCCAACAAATATTTACTGAGCACCTACTGGGCACCAAAATCACATCGCTTTTTGTAGCAGATAATAACGCAATTGACCATTATACTTTCTGTTTATTCTTTGTCCATGATCAGGCCTATAATACCATCATGGAACCAATTTGCCCAACAACTGACTTCCATGGCCCTTCCTTTAGATACTTCCTCATGGAAAGATCTCTAACATACATTCACTCACTGATTTGTTAGTGAGATGAAAAGCTTTTCCTTGTCTGCCACCCAGTACTCTAGGTCAGCTGCCTCTCTCATTCCTCTCCATGCCCACTTCTTATCTTTTTCTTTTTTTAAGATTTTATTTATTTATTTGAGAGAGAGAGTGAGAGAGCACAAGCAAGGGGAACAGTAGAGGGAGAGGGAGAAGCAGGCTCTCCACTGAGCAGGAAAATTGATACAGGGCTCAATCCCAGGACGCTGGGATCATGACCTGAGCCAAAGGCAGACACTTAACCATCTGAGCCACCCAGGTGTCCAACCCCAAGTTCTTATCTTTTACCTGTTCCTTAAGTGTCTTCCAGTTCAGCCTTGACATTGTCCTTCCCAACAATGCATACTGGGAAAGAAGATTCTAATGTGTGAACTCATTCAACTTTCTTCTCATTCATTTCCAAACTTACATGTACCAATTTCCACCACTAATCTCTTTCATTATGCCTCCCATAATCCAAAGCCAGTTTTCTCACCTCTGTTCTTATTCCTCGCCTACTGCCCTGGAGACTAACTCCATTAAATATCCAATTCCTGCTCTTTTAATCTTCTGTCATTCTCAACCTGCAAACACAACCACTTTCATCATTGCTATCAATGCTAACATTTTTTGAATTCTTAACTATGTGCCAGATACGGTGATGAGCACTTTCTAAGTGTTTCATTTAATCCTAACATCAACCCTGTAGCGTAAGTAATATCATTAGCTTCCTGTTACAAAACAAGGAATGGGCTCTATGACATAAAGGAATTTGACCAAGATCTTGTCACTAGAAAGTGGCAAAGCCAAGATGGACCTCCCAGCGAGGTTCTGCCGATATCCTCTCTTCCCTTTGACTCATAGGATTGTTTCTCTGTCTCTCATTCACTTTGTTCTGGGCAAAATATAAAAGACACTTCACATAATTTTCCCCTCCACCATACCACAAACATACTAATTCATGCCTCTCCTTCAAAAAGTCAATGTTCAAGTCAATTTAAAAATAACCATATTAAATCTCCAATCCCCTCCAGAGGGGACGGCAGTGGAGCCAGCAAGAAGAACAAACAAAGCTTGCAAACAAAAATGTGGATTATCTGAAGCCACGAGGCAGGAAGTTTTAAACCAAGCTAGCTGGGAGAAAACAGTACACTTAACACATGCATAATGGCAAATATCCCAACAAATGACATCCTCAGGGGCAGGAGTGTGAAAGGTCGGAGGAGGGAAGAAATGTATCTTGGGTCCCCAGTATGAATGCAAAATTAAGAAAACAGGGCTTTGATTCTGGTCTCAAATGCTTTTGATTTCTCTTTTTTCTTTCTTTCTTTCTTTTTTTTTTTTTAATGGACAAAAGAAGCCTTCTAACAAAAGGTAAATAGTTCATGGGTTATTTATTTTATCTCTGTTCCTAGTTAAATTGAGTTCAAAATAATTAGATAACCCTGGAAAGGCCGCGGCTGGTCCTGCTAATTCCACCTAATGATTTTCCCGCGTAGTTGCCCAGTGAAAGGGGTTATCTGTTAAAACGAGCTTTAAACTATTAATAGAGTAAAATTACAGCTTCAGCAGCTAACCCCAGGTAACGTGGCTGTGGTAGGGTATTAAGACTCAGGGAGGGTTGGGGGGCTAAGTTGCTCACTTCCCCCAAATGACCCTTCTTTCTTACTTGCCATTGATGGTTTCATACCAGACCTAACAGTTAACTTGCTCCCGACACCTTACACTATTTGTGGCCTTAATTGAGGGACCTAAGCAAACAAATTAATCACCCTGGCCCATAAAAATGACAGAATTCATATGGTAGCATTCTTCATTCCCTCCAATTTGTTTTCCTGAAATCCCCGCAGCAATTTATTTGCTGAATATGCGAGTTTTTCTCCCCTTATGAAAATTACAAATTGTTGTCAAGGTTAACGAGTTAATATTCTCATTCAATATTTATTTTATGGGGAGACGGCGGAAGTACAACTCTTCCTGTACTTCTTTCCCCTGCAAAGTCTGGTTTCTTAATCAAAATGACAAGGACACTGTCCTTTGTATGATACTTGGAATCATCGAGACTAAAAAATGAGCTTTATTAATCAACAGACCCTGATTAATTATTATAAAGTGCGGCGCCTACATTTCTGTACATTTTAATAATTCCTGCAGAAGGCTAACAATGTCCCTGGGGGCTTGGAGGCTTTGCAGTTTGAATGTTTCTAAGCAATGTCACAATAAATAGTCAAGAGTAGCAGTGTTCCTTCTCTAATCCACTTCGCTTCAAACTGCCAAACCAGGGAAAATCTCCTTTTTCCTATTTCCCATCTATAATTCATCATTTGCATACAAAGTAAGGAGCCAAGAATCAGCGGCTTCATCAGTTTTCAAAATACCAGGGGACAGTGAGGGTGATTTATCACAGGCCACATAATCTAGTTCACATAATCAGAATATTTCTGTGGAAAACGGCTCGACATGCTTTCTTGATAAGACTGACCACACAGAAGATCGACGGGACAAAGGCCAGGGGTATGAGAAACCCTGTGAGCAGTAGACCTCCTTTCCCAGACACACCCAGCCCGAGGCCCTCTCAACAACGGGACGTCACCCGTCCTAAAGGCTGCAGGCATGTACGTGTTTTTATCACTTCCGAACCGCTTTAAATTATCACATGGAAATTAATTAATTAATTAATTACTTAATACAAAATATCACGCAACAATCACCCAGACCCACGGCGGTATTCTCTATCTTGACTGGGGTTACCTCGGGGTATATGTTGGATAAAAGTCGTGGGATCGTGCCCTTAAGATCTGTGCATTTCACTGTATATCAGTTTGACTTCGATTTATAGTTGAAAAAAGAGCTTATAGGAAATAAGAAGAGAATTAAAACAGCAATGTTTATGTGTCTCTAACATCATCATCATGAGAGAGAGATATATATGTGTGTGTATACACATACATGTCTGTGTGTATTGAAAGGCATATCTATTTGTGTGCATTTATGCGCATATATATATATATATATATGTATATAATGTCTATGACCTGCCACATTCTCCTGTTTCTCATTCTCAGAATGGCTTTGAAGTATACAGGGACATAGACATGCTAGAGTTCCAGCCATTCCACCAACTTTCCAAGGAGAAAAAAAGGCCAGGAAGCAGGAGAAGAGTAAAGAACAGCTAGATGTTCCATTTTAGTTAGATGTTCCAGTTAGGTCTTCTACATCGGGACCTGCACTTTCATCTCATTGGCCACAATGTACCACGTGGCCCCTGCTGGGTTCCACTGTGGCTGTGAAATGCTGCTTCTTAGCTGGGCTCACAGCCTGAATAAAATCGCATATTTGTCTCAGAGGAAGCAAGGGAAGAACAGATGTTAGGAAAACAATGTACAGTCTCCTCACCAAGGCTCACAGTAGAAACTAAGTCGACTTGAAGAACATCCGAGAGGGTATGTTTCTTCTTAGAAATCTGAGCTTGTGGCCTGACATCTTTTCTAATGCAACTTCCTGAATCAGAGAGAAATGGATGTGGTCACAGACAGAGCTCATGGGTTTGGGAATAGCCCACAGCCCTTTCTTCCCCGTGGGGGAGCCCCAGTGAGTAAATACTATAATGTGTCATTTATGGTTACAGCAGGTATGAATTACTTTCAAGCTTCATCTCTCAATAAAACTCTTTTTAGATTTCACCAAAGTCCAAATGAGCCCCTGGAAGTCCCACGGATAACTCCATCACCCAAACTAGTTGTCACCATGGAAAAAAAAATCAATCATAAGGGCCCGGTCTGTACATTCCAAAGAAACAGAAGATTCTACCCCATGATGTTTCTGGAAGGCAGCCCTCTTCCCTTCTTAAGTCAGGTGTTTCTATTACATGGACCATGCAGTCCTTATAAAACATCTATTGGATTTCTTCCTGGGACTCTGGCATTGTGAGGCCAGGACACAGGCAGGTGCCCAGGTTAGAGTTTTGTGGCTTTTCTGTCATACTTTAGTGACAGAAGTTTTGGTGGGTATATCTCAGGGCTCTGGAATCCTGGGCCTCCTCACTGGGCTTGCATTTTACCCTGTAGAAGTACAAGTTCAAATCACAGAGAACAAGTAAATGAGATTATGATGTTAGCTTTCTCCAGAGATAACAGCCGTCCAGGTCATAAAACTGCCATATGGCAGATTTGGCAGTCTTTCCTGAGTGCCATGGATTAATTATCACATAGACAGACTCCAGTCCCCATTTGCAAGCGGCTCGGTCCCCCTGTGGCAGAGATTGGCAACCCGGTGAAGGCGAAAGCCTGTATTATGTTTGGCAGGGACACGATGTGACCTTACTGTGGCCGGTTCTGTCATCTCTTAACATTTCGCTCATGATTAAGTTTATCATTTCAAATAAACACAAAATGTCAGGTCTCTGGGTCTACTTAACATGGAGAGCCAAAATAGACCTCTCTTTGATTGAAAAGGGTCCAGGCCAAGGGAACGATCTGATTAGCTCTCCCATCTGACTTGTATTAGAGCTATCAGATAATACAGTGAGGGCAAAATCCTTGCTCCAATTGGCTGGTTGCCACAAGTCAAACCCCCACAGGGTAGCTGCCATATTTCCCTTGACATCTCCAGGTCACTAACTCAAAGCAGTGGTTACTGGATTGATCCTCCTGGAGCTTTGCCTTTCATCCTGGCACCTAGTAACCCTGAATCAATTCTGTTCACGTTTATCCTGGTTCTCCATCAGTAGAGGATGCCTGATTGTCCTGGACCTCCCTTCTGTTCCGACCCTCATTGATAAGGACATAGCAGAGCGCTTATCAACATTTCCCCATCTGCGGCTTCAGTAAATATTCCCTTCTCTCAACGGATACCCTGCCCTCAGTTGACATGGGCTGTTCCATGGCTTATTTCTCAAGTGTTTCTTCCCTTAACTGAAACCACCAAGTAGAAGGGTAGAGGCGAATGCTCTGTGTCAGCTTAGCTCTAAAGATGCTGCCGTAGATGAGAGGCAAGCAGCTGACATGTGTATTTAAGGTGCTGGAGACTTCCAAGGTCTCTGCCTTTAGCCCAGGCTCTCATTTGTTCTATGATTATACCATGCGTAATTGTATTAGTCAATATCACATAACTACAGACTGTACGCAACTATGCTTTTCAACCTAGAGCAGAAGTCAGAGCCTCTCACTGCTCTGAGCTCATTCATTCATTTATTTCTTCAGTAAACATTAAAATGCTTGTTCTGGCTCCATCCACTCATCACGCGGATCACCCTCTCTTTCTCCTTGTCCTACGGCCAAATGGGCCTTCTCTTAGTGCTTTGGACAAGCTGAGGTCCTTTCTCCCCAGGAGACTTCTGCCACATTTTTTAATTTAATGTTCTCCTTCATTGTCTTTGACCATCCCTTGCCTACTTAACTTTGGTTCATTTTCACATCTCTACTCAAGGGTGCCTCAGAAAATAAACTGGGAAATCCCATGGCATGCCTTCACAATAAGAAGTAGAAGCAAATAATAAAAACAATGATCACAGGTATAATTAATAAATTGTTGTGCTGACTTGCTAAATATTACCTTTCACTGCTGGCATGTAAGCTTCCTGAAAGTCTGTGATTCTATTTTGGTCAATGCTGATCCTCAATGCCTAGCCCAGGGTCTTACATGAAATGGTGCTTGATAAATATTTATTGATAAGTTGAGCACTTGCATGTATCACCCAGATACACACACGGCAGATCACTGTCGGAATGATATGAGAAGTGTTCCCACAGGAGCTCACAAGTAAGGTGTGAAGGGTAAACAAAGGATGGCAATCAGTGTGAAAAACATAACACATTACAGGTCCTGCAATGGGTAAAATGTTGATATTAAAATATGTAGATTTTCAATACCTTTTACCACATGTCTCTAACCCCCACCAACACCTTCAAGGGAAGGTAGATACAGACTAAGATTTTTTTTAAAGCCAATTTGCAATTCATTGAACTTGTAAAACAAATAATATCATGAAAGTCAAAGTGCTCTTGATTTTCAAGAACAAGGCTTGGTTTAGAGGGAAGAAAAGAGGTTTTGTCAGAATTCCAAACATCAGTGGAAGAGCTTAGAAGACTGTGTAAACACTGTTTCATAAATAAAGCAAAAAATAGGGGCAGATATATGATGATGTTGTAGTCTTATTCCAACCTAGTAAAGAAAATTTCTTTAAAAAATTACAAGGCTTTTGTAAAGGGAGAAGACTTTTGGAGAACAGTAAAGTTATTGGTGGGTATCTAAGAAGAAACTCTGGTCTTTCTCCAATCCTCAAGATCAACCTTTAGTGTGAGAAGTTGGGTGTGAGACAGATGCGCAGATAGGTTTGGAAAAATCATGGGTCATGAGGACTTGTAACTCACTTCCTCTGGCGTAGCCCAGGCCTCCGAGAAGGTCCTCTCCTATTCAACATAATGCTACAGAAACATGGCACCAGAGAAATAAACATGGTGCCAGAGAAACCAACATGGTGACCAAGTAGTCTATTAGCAAGGGCTGAGAGACATGTCCAGATGCTGGGTTCTAAGTCACAAAGCTCTGACTATTCCAGTACAGTAGGAAGAAACTAGCCAAGAGTTCCTGGGCTCCCAAGGAGTACAAGGTATATGCTAAGATATAGAGAATGGACAAAGAAGGCAGAAATGCTAGATATGAGAAAGAGATTCCAGAACTTGATCCCTAAACACCAGATGAAATAACCTATTTGTAGAGGAGGTCAATAGGGCCAGAAGATGGCCTGAGCCCTGGACATTTCTCTAATGCCTGGATGACTTTCTCAAAAAATCATAAAACCAAGGAAGGGGGGAGGATAGGTAGAGAATCTTAAATATTACTGGAATTTAACTTGGTGGTAACCGAGGTGATGAGATTAAGAGTTTTCAGCTATTGCTAGAAATAAGGGCACTTGAGCTAAAATCTTATTTTGCTGTAGGAGGAATAGTCTACATTTCTGCAGCCTAGACTATATGAATGTCAGCAATTGAACCTGTTACAGAGCAAGTTGCCAAGAGCTAATGAAAGGGATGACCAGGTCTATCTGTGAGTAAATAGAGTGAAGGCATTTGAGTTGGGTCATGAAACATTAGTAAGAAGTTGCCCACTGAAGGTGGTCGGGAGTGAAGGTCAGGTAGAGGAAATAGACGGTGTTCAGGAAAAGAGGAGCAGAAGAACATGGCCCAGTCAGTGAACAGGAAGGTCACAGGAGCTAGAGCACAGGGTTCTCTAAAGGAATGAGTCTGGAAAGTTAGGGTGAGGCTACGTCAAGGAAGATAATCTCAATCTTGCAGGCTCTGAAAAGGGAAGTCTTTAGGATAGAAAATGAAGTTGTCAGAGTCTTCCACAATGGAGGGGAAATGGGAACAACTTCTCTAAAGGACACTTTGGCTTTATCCCTCAGTTTGAAATCTACAGAACTTTGACCAAGATATTCAGATTCAGGAATCTGAATCGGAAATGTTTGCTTGCCCACGTCCACAAGGCTTTGTATGCTTGAAGATTATTATTGCAACAGTACTTAAAATAGAAAAAAAAAGCACATAGAATGTTCATTTTAGGGGACTGATATAGTGAATGGTGAAATATTATACTGAAATTAAAAGGAGTAGGAGTCATTATTATTCCCCCAAGCTGAAAGATCTCCAAATTAAATTCCAGCTTCAACTTCTTTAGCAACTTCTGTCCTTGAGCAATTTGTTAACACCTCTGTGCCTGTTTCCTTGTGTGTAAGACGGGGATAGGACTATGTACATCCCATAGAACTGTCATCAGGTTAAATGAGTTAATACATATAAAGAGCTTAAAACAAGAGCTAATGAATATTAGATGCACTATTTGTACACCATTGTTATTATACATTAAGGTAGAAAAATAACATAGCACAATATGTGTTGTGTCATTCTTCTTGGGTTAAAAAAATAACACGCAGGAAGCTTAAGTGACTTTAATATTGGTAACACCCTTCTGAAAGAAGACAAAAGGAACTGTTGGCAGGTGATACTTTTAGGAGTTGGAAAAGAGGCTGAAGACTGGCAGGGAGAGGGGCCATTTTTACCATTTTATTCCCTCCTGTACTGTTTTAAATTTAAGACAAATAATGTGCTTGCATTACTTGTAAAATGACCAAAAAAGCAACAAAATAAGTGATACTTCGAAATATGTATTTACTAAATTCATTGAGGTCGATCTACATAGAATGAATTCAACAAATACAATATTTAGTGGTGGATGGTACACACAGTAAATGGAGGGATCATTAGGATGTTGTAACAGGTTTGGAAATTCTCAAGCTCAAAAAAAAAAAAAAAATGACCATGGCCCCGTTTCCCATGCAGACCACCACCTTGATGGTGGAAAGGGCTTCCAAGTATTATTGCTGTTATTATTATTTATTATAATTATTAAATATTACATCAATATAATTATCATTATTATCTTAGCTCCATAACTAGCATACTGACCTTGGCAGATTTATAACTTCTCTGGCCTCTTTTTCATGTGAGGATAATTCTGGTCCTTAGCTCTGGGTAGCAGGGAGGATTAAATGAGATAATGCATGCATAGTACTTCGTGCAGTGTTTAGCACAGGTAAGTGCTCAAAAGTGTTTCATCATCATCATCTTAATTTTATCATCACCTCTTCTTATACTAACCACACTCAGGGTCATTTTCCCCTACTGAAACCATTCTTCTGAATACCATGCAAAGGAAGAACTGAGTCAAAGAAGCTTCTAAGAAATTTGAGCTCCTTTCTTATGGACACCATCCTCTATACCGAGAGATTAAGCCTTCTGACGAATGGATTTACCTGATTTAAAAAAGAACAGTCAGTGAAAAATTGACCTACTACGTTCCAGGCATTTTGAAGCTTGGAAGCCTTGGCCAATGAACATACTTGAATAAAATTCACTTCCAAACCCCCACCCACCCCTCCCAACAACAACAACAACGAAAAACCAAAGTAAACGAAACAACAAATGCTTTCTCTGCTCAAAATCATGTCCTTGTCTTCTGATGAGATGATATCATCAAGAAGCCATCAATCAATGCCAGTTTATGAGAATCCGCAATGCAAAATAGTAAGATTAAGTCATGGTAGGGATGCAGGAAGGGGGAATAATTAACACTGACCGGTGCTTGGATTTTTAAAAAACTAACATCAGGAAAACCACACAAAAGTACAGTGTAATGTAAAACATTCTCGTAAGCTGCCAGGGGAGTGGACTGGATGACCCACAGGGTCTCTGTTCCAACTCTAATTGCTATTATTCTCTGGGATGTGATATCTTAATCAGAAACAATAGCTTGTCTAATTGACTAAGGTTGGAGGGGGGAGCCCTGCTACCTCTCACAGATATCTGAACGGCGAGCACAGTAAATGAGTAATGCGGTGAAATTAAGAAAGGACAATTCAGACAGTGAGATCAATTAGATTGTGAACAGTCATATAAGCAGAGACCCTGAAGCTTCTTTACTTGACGTATTTAACGCTAGAAAGGTGACATAGAGACATCCTCTGCAGAATTACCTTTCATTTGCAAGACTGGATGGTCTATTTTTTTTTCAAAAATCATATTGAATCATTGTTCACATTTATAATGTGCCTCTCACTCATGGATTGTATTTTTTTTAAAGATTTGTTTATTTATTTGAGAGAAAAAGAGAAGGGAGAAGGGGAGAGGAAGAGGGAGAAAGAGTCTCAAGCAGGCTTCCCACTCAGCCCCACCCCTCCCCCAAGAGGGGCTTGATCTCACGACCCTAAGATCATGACCTGAGCATAAACCGAGAGTCAAATGCTTAACCGAATGCACCACCCAGGTGCCCCATCACTCACGGAGTTTTAAAAATATCCGTATATATTATATCCACATCTCTGGTTCCCATCACAAAATAATTTATTGTAATCCCAAATTTCCAGATGTGGCAATTAAGCTAAGAGTCATCACCTGTTATCTCTAATATACGATATATATTATCATATATGAAGTAAAATATAATGCAGGAAAAATCTTAGATGAGAAATAATAATCCTGGCACAAAACCCAAATGTCCCCAAATATATAGTGGGAATACTATACGTGAACAATAGAGCATAGCTATTTTTATTCAAATCTTTTGCTGGCACGTACCTGGACAAAAGTGGGAAAATCTCTCTGAACGTCGTTTTGCTAGAGAGTATTTGCTGATGCAGTTTGAATATATTTTTTCCATAAGTTTGACTGCCAAGTTAGAAGGCAGTTTGAAAGCAAAGGATACTGGACTGCGAGCCAAGAAACCTTGCAACTTGCTGGCGAGGCGTGTGATTTTTTGGACAGGTCACTAACTGTCTCTGGAGTGACATTTCCTTGAAGTTTCCACTGCCAACAACTCCCTTCTTCCCTCCCCCTTTCTCTTTCATCCCAAGAGCTCCACAGGCTCACACCACATTTGTTATGTATCAGAGACCTATCACCCCTCCGTCCTTATATCATTACTATTATTGCTATTTGCTCATCATTGGACAATCAGAACTTTTGAGTAGGAGGTAACAATGACTATTATACTCAGGTGAACCAACAACATGACTTGCTGCTTTACTCTGGGTACAATGCCCATGAATACTGCAGAATACTAAAATCATTCCATATGCCTCCATCCCTCCCCATAGGGCTTCTCCATGTCCAAGAACCCCAAATCTAGAATCCTCCAACTCCAATGAGCAAAGAAGAAGTGAGAAAAGCCAGGGTGGATCTAAGGGCTTCTGTCCTCTCAAGAGCTCAGAGCTACTCTGTTTCACTACACTTGCCACACAGGGTACCTCAAAGGAGGGTTGAAAGAGCTTTCAACCTTTAGATAGAATCTGCAAGTCCCAGTTTCCATGCAAAATGTCATGATGCTTAAATGTCAGTTACCCTATATTTACTAAGTCTAAGATGACATCACTTACAATGCATCTTAATTTCTGAGAAGATGTAAAAAAAAAAAAGATTTTCTAGAATCAGTGAAGTTTCATCTTTTTTTTTCTTTTAACATTTTATTTAGAATTTTTAAATTTAATTTAAAATTTTGTAAGACATCATAATTTACACGTAAAAGGATCATGGGATTGAGTTTGATCTAGGGGCTACCAGTTGTAGCGGGTGTTTTGTTTGTTTCTTTGTTTGTTTGTTTCACTTCTGCCTGGTCTCCATATTCCTCCATGTCCCTTCTTCCTCTGCCATTTGACTACTCAGTCACCAACACTGAGATGATAGCAAACATAAACCTTTTAAAATATAATCTTCTCCAGGAAAACAGTATGTGAAACAGATTAACCAAGAACTCTATACGTCCCAGATAGACGTATCAAACACATCCTGCTTTAAATAAGCTTGTATAGAACTAAATGAGTTGGTTACAGCTTGATTCATTGACAAAGCTGAATAATTCATAACATTATTATGCTTCATATAAAATTGATAAAGGATTTATCTATTGTTATTGAGTTACGGTTTATATTTTAAAACCATGATTTGTGTTTTCAGGGCTCAAAGATTTTCGTAGAGCTTCACCAAACTAGCACCCAAGCCCTTGGCTTGTGTTGCCTCCTAGATGATATGGCCGTATGCAAAGCACTAGTCTATTTCACCCTTCAAATGACCACTGCGTGCCAGGAGAGTGTGTGTGCGATGTCACTCTGTCCTCACATAACAGTTGGAGGTAGGTATTACGCATGCAGCTCTAGCTTGTTAAGAAGGAAACTCGGAGACATTAAAAGACTGGTTCAGGATCGTAGCTGATCACGCTTGCTCTCTGATTCCTTCTATTTGGGCTCTGGGCTTGCAGCGCCCTGGGAAGCTAAGTGGTACACATTGCTACAAATGGTTCTTCTTCCCAAAGCTTCTGGTTAGATTTGGCCAATGCGGAACTCCCCCAAGAAGATGGAAGGAAAAAAGAGACAGTGATTTCAGTATACTTTGCTTTTGCTCCTGCCTGAGTGGACCAGAATCTTCTTGGGATAAGGTGGTCATCTCCCCATGGCCTTTGTCTCCTGAGTCTACCCCTCTCTCTCCTCTTGCCTCTGAGGCTCAAGGGCCATAAAAGAGTCTCTTTGTGAGTAACCCTGGGGTACCCCACTATTTGGCTGTTTACCTACACCTGCTCACAGCTTCAAAGATAGTCCCTTTCTTTAAACTCTCTTTAAAACTCTGCCTATTTTTATAAGTACCAAGCCCAGACAGCTCCAGGGAGCAATCAGAGATTCAAACCTAAGTCCTATTAACTCAGAATCAGAAATACTTTTCGCCAAACCACAGAGGTACCCAAATTATCTCCTTAGAAAAGCTCTGAGCCCATGGTATTACAATAGTCTCTTTTTAAAGGGGGGGGGGAGCATTTAAAGATAGACCATCATTTCCTGTGGTATAACATCTTCACTAATATCAAATACCATTTCTTTGAGAACCAGCTAGTACTCTTTGAACTCTTTGGAAGAAAACTCCAATGTAAATCCAAGGTATTAATAGTATATCATTTTTGCCCGGTGATAAAAATCCCCAGTGTCACAAGGCTATGATAGGATAAAATCATTTCAACAGGAGACAACCTTTAGGAAACAAATTCTACTACAAAGTAATCCACTTTGTATCAAAAGTATAGGTCTGCTGATTTCGAAAAGGGGTGAGAGGATTTGCTAATGCAAGGAGGAACACAAGATTACCTGTACATGGAGAATGGGATGCCTGGCCACAATCAGTGGTATCATTCATTAATGGTGCAGGTGGTCTGCTGGGAGGCTGCAGGGGCACATCTCAATATTTGGTTCCTGTCGATGTTAAAAATGACTTTCCTTAATGCCAATCATATGCCCTTCTTACTGTTTCCTTCACACAGTCTCTATATCTATTCTAAGTCACCAGGAAATTCTGGGTTCCAGCTTATTTCTCTGTAAAACCAATGATAATAGAATAAGAAGTAGAGAACAAGCACTCTCTATTGAACACGTACTTGGGCCAGGGCCAAGTTTCTATGCGTTTTCTCAATGTATGTATCTTAACTTATGAATTGTGAGGTATCATACTAGTATACTTCTATTACGCTCGAGTTACAGATGAGAAAACTGAGACCCAGGGTGTTTATTTATCCTGCCCACACTCAGCCAGTTCAGATGACAGAACTGAGACTTGAATCTGCTGCAAAACCAACCCTCAGGTCTATCCGGGGTTACCCAGTCAAATGGGGACTGAGACCAGTCTGGTACGGAGACCTAATGCAGCCAGCTGGGAAGGGTCATAAAAGCAGGTCCCGGACCTACAGAGATTGTCACACTCCAACTCTAGCGGATCAATCATTCCCCTAAAGAATGGGGACACGGTATAGCCATGTCTTTGGTTTTTAGAAGAGAAGTGAAAATCCCGAATTTTATATAGGAATCTCTTTATTTTTAAATGTAGGGGATCAGCTAACAGAAATAGTTTAAGGGTTCAAGGCAAGGTCATGGACCACAGGTCTGTGGTCTGTGCCCTTCCCTCAGCTTCTCGGTAGACATAGAGACGGCTCCTCTCCCCATTCCCTTGACCATCTCAACTACTTTCAAGGCCCAGAGCGTTACGCCAGTCCTAAAGTGTAGTCACAGTGAGGGTGAACAACTCATCCTGATTTGCTTGGAATTTTCCCAATTTCAAAGCCACTGGCCCCTTGCCCCCGGAGACCTCAGCCCCAGACGAAATGCGGACATTGGTCACCTGCTTAAAGCAGAGAACTGGCTTCTGGAATCTGCAAAACTCCAGAAGGTCAAATAAGCTGACCTATAGAATGTGTATTTTCAGGGGACTCTTGCTCTCCGTGGAGGTGCTAATTTGCTAAAGCTTTTGTGTTTCCACCTCAAAAATTAGACTGCCTCTGAAGTCAGGGTGTAACACTCCCCAGGACAGCCCCCAGAAGCAAGTTTCCCAGAAACTCTCTGGCAACGGAAGAGAGGAGGGCATGGCAAGGCCAGCGACGTCCCCGTCCCCGAGAAGTCTTCTGGTGGTTATGTGTCAGAGAATCCCAATTCGAATCCAAATGGGAATGTGCGCCGTTATCGGGGACTCACAGGGCTTCAGGTAAACAGCTAAGGAGCAGGCTGCCAGCTCCATTTTTATCAAGAGCCCTCGGAGACTCAACCGTGCCGTTTCATAAAATATGCAGATGATAGTGCGGGGAGAAGAGCAAAGACTTTGAAAATGATTCACACAACCTAAAAATGATGTTGAAAAGGGAGGAATTAAATATTCACAAAGTGGGAGAAATTAAGGCATATTAACGGTTCGAATGTGGAAATGAAATGAGTACCATGCACAGAGTTGATGAGGACGGCGTGATTACAGATCTGTCCAAAGTTTCTAAATCTGACACGGCGCGGTATGGAGGGGCCCGATCGGCTGGTAAGGGCAAAAAAAAAAAAAAGGAGGTATGGGACGAGCCGCACGATGCCGACAGATCAGAGGCAAAGGGAGGAAGACACAGCAGTGATTAACATGAGGCTGTGTTCCTTGCTGAGGGTGAACTCCACGTTCACAAAATGAATACTAATCACCAGCACAAAACAGGCTTGAAGTTGGCTACATGCTTGATGCGATTAAGCTCATAATGAGGAAGGCACGAGAAGGCACAAAGGCTGGAGGGGCTGAATTCGGTGAGGTCACCTACCCTCCACGTTTAAGGAAAGGGGACGGAAAGCCAAACCGAGGCCCATCCAAACTGGAATTAGCAGTAATTATTATATAATATGTAATGATGAGATTTAAATGGGTAACACATTTTCTCTGCTGAGATCATTTAGACATGATTCATACAAATGATGAAATTAATAGATCTTCCTCTTCTCACTGCCAGGCGGCTTCAACTAGATTTTTCAACAGAGACTGATCCTCGTGAAATCACATGAATAGAGAGATTTACGGAAATTGCAGGAGGAATTGGTTCAGTGTATAAGAGCACACTAGGGTTTAGAGAAACTCACATATTCACCTCCAGGATGAGTGTATAGCTCTTGGCCCTGGCTTTTTTTTTTTTTTCCTCCCCCTTTAATTTTTAAAAACATACCTATATTTTTTAAAAGGGGTTTTAGAGGGAAAGATGAAACCGACATCCTCAAAATAAAGAGCTATAGCACTGGAAGGCTAAACAAATATTTACATGGAGGTAGAGTCGCTTTCTTTGCATCTAAAATGCAAAAGAAAACAGTTGATATATGGAAAAATATATTTTAAATAATAATACGGAGGTGATTCAAGAAATTTAAATTTTAATACTGATGGAAAACAATTTAAGAGAGGATAGTATTTGCATATGAGGTGTTTTCATGATTTCAGTGCATCTAAAATTTTCAAAAGAAATTTAAGAAAAAGACAAATCAACTGCACACGAAAAGGAAAGCTCAGAGCCATCTCTGATAAAGTATTTCTTCCGCATTTCTGCTTAAAACCCATCATTATTGTCGGATTTGGAGATTTTTTTTTTCCCCTCCTGCAGAAGTACAAAGCAGTTACTGGCAGACAGGAGGTCTGCCGAAGATCCACTGTTTTCCAAGGGGAGAGCTCCCCAGCACATGAGCAAACAGGCACTCGGGGAGGAAGCCCCCAGTACGAGGCTCAGGCATGTAATAATTAACATAGCCTTGCTACCTCCATGGCATCTTGGGATGAAAATATTAATCATTCACAGCTGTGATCGCCTCAAAATCTCCTATTCTATGGCTTTGACACATCCATGAATAATGCCATTTACTATAATGTGCTGCATATCAGAAGAAATACTTTTGCACAGTATGGCTGCTTCTCGAGAATTCATTGCAAACCGATCCGAGACCTGGATTCCCTTCAGTGTCTACAGAAAACAGAACGTGACGCAGCACTCCTTACACAGGATGCTTTCCCGAGTACCTACTATGGGCCAGACAGTCCAGTATTCTCTGTTGAGAATACTCAATACTCTCAACTCTGTTGAGAGCCCACGTGGCGCTGTGAGGGCAGTACTGCTATTATGTCCATTCTGTACATGATGAAATACGGGATCGGGAAGTTAGGGTCAAATAGCCAAAGACACAGAGGCAGGGCGTGAACCCCCATCTGCCTTGCTCCAAAGCCCATGCTCCCCCCGCAGCATGAAGTTCAAAGGGAACTTTAAATATTACCGTGACATTGGTTTCCACAGTGCCCTCGCCCCGCTGGGTCCCCAGGGGATCGCCTTGGCAATTAATTCATTTAGGAAATCCATTCGGAATTTTTTCTCTACCCTGCTTCGTCACTTTGAACACCCTTCTTTTTCATTTTCCTTACCCTTGATTCGAGCACGCAGCCCAAGTGCATGTCCTGACCAGTGCCGTATCCACCCTGCAGCTGAGGGTGAGTTTCCCAAAGTAAATCCAGTTGGACCCTCCCCCGCCAAACAGCTTTGCACGTTTTCTCCTTACGCTGAGGACAGAGTGACGAGGACA